>CAJQZJ010001511.1:1297830-1318242 GCA_907164525.1 Lophiomys imhausi | reverse complement strand
CATGAAAATAGAAATGGAAACAATAAAGAAAACACAGTCAGAGTTATTGTTTCCATTTCTATTTTCATGTCTTGAATGGTATTGTTCGTTTTGTACATTTCCTTCTCCAGTTTGCTTGTTTTTGCCTGGAGATCTTTCATTGCTCTGTCCTTTTCCTATTCAAGCTGAGTCACCTTGTCTTGGAGCTCTTTAATGGTGTTATTCATTGTTTTGACTTTTTAAATTGTGGCTTCTTTCAATTCCTTCATAGTTTTAATTTCTTCTTGATGGGACTCTATCATTTCCATAATGTAGAATTGTCATCGTTTTCATGTGTTTCAGTTGTGGTGAGTTGGTTCAGGCTGAATGGAATAGCGTTGCTTTCTTTTGTTGGAGACATTTCACTCTGTTTTTTTTTTTTTTTTTTTTTTTTTTTTGTCTGGGGCCTCTGGCCATGTGGAATTTTTTTACTGCCTTCTGGACTTGAGTCCAAAGGGGGCGCTTTGGTATAGGATTCGAGTTGCCTTACTCTACCTCTATAAGGTGAGTCATTCAGCCCCACCTCCTAGGAGGAGACCTAACTAATCCAGGTGGCAGAGCTGTGTACAAGTCAGCTCTGGTTCTCCTCCTGAAGGGCCCAAAAGTCCGATATATGACAAAAGTCCGATATATGACAGTTTCATATATCTCGCAGTTTGCCCGGGGGGGGGGGGTTGGTTCCTGTAGCGGGTAAATCTGCAGTTCAGCTCCAATAGCCTTGCTGCTTCCGCGGCTTGTAAACTGGTCAGTTTCATCACAGACTGTGATCTGCAGTCTGAAGGCACTTTGCAGCGGAGCTGCGCTCACTTCCAAGGGTAGCAAACTTTCGCCAGTTAGTTGGATCGTCTGTGTGAGACCTGGGAGTGCCCAGCAGGGTGGTGATTATCTCTGTGTGGGTTCTGAATCTGCCCGCTGGGTATTAGGTTGGAACTTACAATAAGTCTCTCCTGTTGGGGGATGGGTGATCCCGATTCCTGGGTCTAGTGGCTTCCTTGTGTGTCCGAGAGTGGGAAGGAGAGTCCTGCCCAGGGTTCTTCTGTGGTCCCTGGGTAGCTGGGTGAGATTTAGAAGGGGTCGTGTCCTTTGTACAGCGTCCTGCAACACTTGCCGCCTTATGACTGTTAACCCCGAAATCAAAATATGTCTGTGCAGACTGCTGCCATCTTGGATCCCCTCCTGTCTCTCCTTTTAAAAGAAGAAACAGACTCCTGATTTACAAAGAGTACTGTGAGTTTGATCAACAAAAGTCAGCTCCTGATGGTGAGCAACACTGAGTTTCTGGAAATTCCTAGCTCATACCTGGGTGCTGGGTCATGTCCAGCTGAGGGTAATTAAAGTTCTTTGATAGGAAGGGACCATAAAAAAGCCCACCTCTCCCCTGTAGTCCTAAATTCCCAAGGGCACTGGGCACAAAAATGATTTCAAAGTGGGCTTTTCCTCATGTTTCATTTAGTGTATAGCCTGAGAATAAGAGGAATCAGTGAACAAATCCGGCTATGTTTGTGAATACTGCCCCTATTGATTGATAAGACATAGTGGAAGATGGCAACTACATAGTAAGTATCATGGAGGATGATATCAAGTGATGAATTAGATAGAGCGATACCGGTTAGGCCTCCAACTCTGAATAGAAAGATGAATCCTAGGGCTCATAGTATACCCATGTGGAGGGCAGAGGACAACTTGTAAGATCAGTTTCTCCTCACTATATCCATTCTGGGTATCAAACTATAGTCATTACGCTTGGCAATATGTTATATTACCCAGTGATACAACTAGCAACATTATTTCAGTGAAAACCCTATTGGTTTCAACAGCAATATTTATGTTATAGTCAAGATATATTTAATCAACAAATAAACATTGCTATGTCTCAAAATACCAGTGTATCACAAGTAGGAACTTTAGGTTAAGGGCAGTTATTTTTTATGTTCAATAAGGCGAGTGAGTGTTCTACAAGGACCCTTATGGTGTTTTCTTTAAACATCCCATAAGAATTTATCATCGGGGTGTAAACCACCATGAAGAAGTTCAGAGTGATAATCCCTGTGGCTCAGAACGTAGGACAAGTTGAGTAAACTTATCTCAGACATAAAGACAAGTTGGATCTTGTTCATTATAACTTCCATTTATTGAGACAATGATATCAAGAATATGTAAATTTCTCTATTAATCTCTGAATTCAAGATATTGATGTTATAGCTATTTGCAAATACTGCTGACAAAATAAATATTGGTGAGCGTACAAAAAATAGTCATGTCCAGGGAATAGCAAACCAATTGGTTATCCAATACTACAAGGTCACCCCCAAAACATAAATTAAAATTAAATTATGTAGATTGACCCAGTTATACTTAGGAATATATATGTATGTACGCATACATTTAGGAAACTTATAACTATTAATAAAAATAGAGGCCATGAATTTGAAGAAAACAAAGAATGCTATATGGAAGTATTGGAAGAGAGGAACAGGAAGGGAAGAATTTGAAATTATATTATTAGACATGTCAATAAAATAGCTTAAGGTGTAACCGAACTTTTAAATTATTATTTATCACTTATTTATTTATTACTAAATTCACTTATAACAAACACCAACAATTTCTTAACTACTAATCCTATAAATTCCTACAACCCCTTTAACCTATGCACTAAACCTATTGATAATTATTTTTCTAACCTTTTAGAATGATACAGTCTCTGGGGCAGGTCCTCAGTCGTCAGGAACATAGTCTTTGTTGTAGATCCTTTAACACACATAGCAGTCCTTTTTCTGGATCTCTCAGATGCAGGTTCATCAGGGTAAGTTGGTTATTGCAGTCTCACCTTAAATAAGGCTTCATGCTTTCTTCTCTGTGGGAGACCCCAGCCATCTGCAGGCCAACTTACTTCTTTTGAATCAGGAACTCAGCTGCTTTGCCTCAGTCCTTAAAGCCAGGCAGAATTTCCTTTAGGCCACTATTCAGATAGATCAAATCCCTCTAGGCAAAAGCTGAGCCACAGGGTTTAGTCCTTGGCCTTTTGGTGTCTTGCTCAGGCTTTCTTTGCTCACCAGCTTCTTTCTGCTTCAGGGAAATCTGGCCATCAAATGATGGCCAGCACTTTTTTCAGCAGGACTCTTGGAGCTCTCTAGCATCAGAGGCCTCTTCTCCTTCTGGGCTCCATGCACTGTCCTTAAATAGGAGGAACTCTGTTTCAGCTTCATTTGGGCTCTGCCCACTTAGCAGCTGAAAACAATGTCAGGCCAGATACTTTATTTTTCAGTCTATTGAGTCTTTTCTGTTTTTCCTGACTTCAACCTTGTTTTTCAATCTATTAAGTCTTTCCTGTTTTTCCTGACTTCAACCTTGTTTTTCAGTCTATTAAGTCTCCTGATTGTTTCCTGTTTTTAGTCCACATGCTGATAATGCTCTTCATGCCCTGAATTAAGAGACAGTATCAGAAACCTCTATATATTTTCTAAATCTAATTTATCTAACTCCCTACATATCCCCCTTCTAGTAAAATAAAAAATAAATCTACATAATATCTACATATACAATGTAAATAAATTGTCTATGTACAATACATAAACTAGCTTTAAATTTTTATCAATATACATTAAAGCAAGTGTTAAAATAACCTTAAACTTCTCATAATACATAGTTGTATTTACATCTTTTGACAAAAGACATTAAAGCAAACAAAACATTTTAAATTCTTATCAATAAACTTACTTTCTATTACATACAAAACATTTTTTAAACTTGCACCAATAAACAGAATCTTAAATTTCTACCAATATAACAAAATAATCTTAAGCTTTTAATAATAAAAGAGACAAAAAAATAGAATGAGGGGAAATAAGAAAATCCTCAAATCCAATTCACAACACATAACATATATCCATTCATCCCAGACGACAACAAACAATCACAACACATAACATAACACACACAAAAAGCTTCCAACCCATCTTTTGGGAATGGAGTGTAAATATTTTCAGGTACCCTTCAAAAACTGAGATATTGGCCAATTCTCGGGAAAGTTACCTATAGCTTTTATTGTCCAGTCTCTGTAAGATCGATCATTTTTTGGACTAGCGCTTTTAAAAATGATTTGCATGCAAAGTTTTTAAGAAAACAGTGATTGAAGCAGTATATTAGGTTGAATCTTCTGGCCCATTTGTCTTGTTGTTATTGTCATTCAGTCCTTGGCTCTGAAAATAAATTTTTGCTCTAAATTTGAGCAAATGGAAGGAATAGAACAACTTTGTAAGTCCATTTTAAGGCATAAACTCTGTCCATCCTGGATAAAAGATTGGAATATCATGAACACCATAAAGTTAATAAAATATTCTTACCATGTGAAGACATTCATATTTCAGCTAATGGGAGGTTCTCCCTGGTCAGATCTAATATTTATAAGTTTCGTTGGTAACCACATTTTTTCATTCCCTGTAGACACATAGGCATAACCACATCCCCATCTTAAAACCATTGCAGGTTTCCACTCTAAAGTTAACATATCCTTATAATATATTGGTTGATTTAATTCCTCAGTTTTTTGTATAACCCAATGTCTCCCAGCTGCAGTGGTACCCTTTTCACCAACATTTAGGAAATTCAAAGTTAGCAATGCATTGTGTAATCTATCCCTGGGATTCTTTAATTCCCCCTTTTGTTTAAAAAGCATCTCTTTTAAGGTTCGATTAGCTCTTTCTACAATTGCTTGTCCTGTAGGATTGTGTGGTATACCAGTAACATGTTTTATATTATAATATGCAAAGAATTGCTTCATCTTATTAGATACATATGCAGGAGCATTATCAGTCTTAATTTGTGCAGGTACACCCATAAATGCCATTATTTCTAATAAATGTGCAATAACACAATCAGCTTTTTCAGAACTTAAAGCAGTTGCCCATTGAAACCCTGAGTATGTATCAATGGTATGATGTATGTACCTTTGTTTTCCAAAATCTGCAAAGTGAAAAACATCCATTTGCCAAATTTCATTGTTTTTAGTACCTCTAGGGTTATTACCAGCAGGTAATGGAATTTGGTTATACAGACAACAAGCAGAACATTTTTTAATTATTTCCCTGGCTTGTTGCCAGGTAATAGAGAATTTTTTCTTTAAACCTGAACTGTTAGCATGATGTTTCTGATGAAATTTTGAGGCTTCCAACACATTACCTATGAGTAACTGGTCAATTTCCTCATTTCCTTGTGGCAGTGGACCTGGCAAACCTGTATGGGATCGAATATGGGTTATATATAATGGATCATTTCTACCTCTGATGACCTGTTGCAACTGTATAAATAAAGAAGTTAATTCTGTGTTATCGGGAATAAATTCAGCAGTTTTTATGTGCAACACAACTCTTTCTGCATATAGAGAATCTGTAATTATGTTAAGAGACTCTGGAAAATCTAATAACACCATAAGGATTGCATACAATTCTGCTTTTTGAACTGAGGTATATGGATTTTTGATTACCTTGCTGATTTTGTCTGTCTTATAACCTGCCATTCCCATCTTGTTAGCATCAGTATAGAAGGTTGGTGAATCAGGAATTGGTGTTCCCTTTACAATACGAGGAAGAATCCAATTAGTTCTTTTTATAAATTGTATACGTTTGCTTTTTGGAAATTTGTTATTAATTTCTCCCAAATAATTACTGCAAGCTCTTTGCCAATTTTCATTGATTACCCACAATGACATAATCTCAGCATTAGTAAGAGGCACTACTATTTCAGCCGGGTCCATTCCTGATAATTGACGTAGTCTTATTCTACCTTTTACAATTAATTCAGATATCTTTTCTATGTATGCCTTTATTTTTTTACTTTGTTTATGTGGTAAGAAAATCCATTCCATAATACTATCTTCCCATTGCATAATAAGCCCTGTAGAAGAATGAGTTGATGGTAAAATAACCAAAATACAATCAAGTTGGGGATCAATTCGATCTATGTATGCATCTTGCAATGTTTGTTCTACCAACATTAATTCCTTTTCTGCCTTAGCAGTTAAACATCTTGGACTGTTTATATTTGAAACCCCATTGTAATGTTTTTAACAAATTACTTAACTCATGAGTACTTAAACCAAGGGTGGGCCTTAGCCAATTTATATCTCCGATTAATTTTTGAAAATCATTAATAGTTTTCAATTGGTCTCTCCGGATTTGTACCTTTTGCGATCTTATTCTCTGTTGACTTATTTTGTAACCCAAATAGTTGATTGAATCTCCTCTTTGTATTTTTTCAGGAGCAATTTTTAACCCCCATAGTGGTAGAATTCTTTGCATTTCCTTAAATAAGTTCTCTAAAACAACTACATCAGAATCAGCCAACAAAATATCATCCATATAATGATAGATAACAGATCAAGGAAACTGCTTACGCATTATTTCTAATGGTTTTTGTACAAAATATTGACACAGAGTTGGACTATTCAACATTTCCTGTGGAAGTACATTCCAATGATACCTCTTGATTGGCCTACTGTTATTAAGAGTAGGTACAGAGAAGGCAAACCTTTCCCTATCATTCTTATGCAATGGAATTGAGAAAAAGTAGTCTTTTAAATCAATTACTATTAAAGGCCATGACTTTGGTAACAGAGAAGGTAAAGGCATACCAGGCTGCAAAGGACCCATAGGTTGAATTACTCTATTCACAGCTCTTAAATCTGTTACCATTCTCCATTTACCCGATTTCTTTTTTATCACAAATACAGGAGAATTCCATGGGCTGGTAGACTCTTCTATATGACGAGCCTCCAGCTGTTCTTTTACCAATTGCTCAAGAGCCTCCAATTTTTCCTTTGTTATGGGCCACTGCTCTTGCCACACTGGTTTATTTGATAGCCATTTCAAGGGTAGGGCTGTTGGAATTTCAGCAGTGGCCCCTAGTATAAATTTGGAAACTTGATACCTGGGGTGTCCTGTGTTTGGACACTAGATATAGCTTGCAGTTGTTGAGTACTCACATTAATACCTTCCTCAATAGTATCTATAATCTCAATGTCTGGGGTGTCCTGTGTTTGGACACTAGACATTGCTTGCAATTGTTGTTGAGTATGCATATTAATACCTTCCTCAAGAGCATCCATTATTTCATCATTTGTTATTTCTGGCATTGTAGGAATATTAATTTGAGTACCCCATTGTTGTAAGAGATCCCTTCCCCATAAATTTATGGGTACATCAGCCACATAAGGTCTCAACTTCCCTGTTTGCCCTTCAGGTCCCACACAGTTAAGCCATCGTACACTTTGTTTTACATGTGATAATTTACCAATTCCTATAAAATGTGTAGGAACCCTTTGAAGTGGCCCGTTTGAATTCTAAGACTCATGTGAGAGAACAGTGACATCTGCTCCTGTGTCAAGCAATCCTTCTATTTCAATACCATTCATTTGTGTTTTTAATTTTGGTCTCGTATCACTCACCATTGTTTGCCAATACACACGTTTTCCACTATTTTTGACTGCTCCTGTTCTGTCTATTGGAACAACTTGCCCTTGGTGTAAGGAAACAGCAGCAGTTGGGCAATTTTGTCCCCTGCATTAATTGTCATCTCTTTCCCTGTGGATGTCATAATTTTAATTACTTCCTTGAAGTCTCCATCTATAATACCTGGATGAATAAAGAATCCTTGACAAGTTAATCCATTTTTTTCCAAATATTAATCCTATTGTCCCTGATGGTAAAGGACCATAGATACCAGTGGTTAACATATAACATTCATCTGTTTTGGATAATATTTTAGATTGATCTGTGGTCAAATCTAAAACTGTAGTACCTTCCGTAGCCTGTAAAAGATCAGCAATAGTTAATTTTGTTCTTCCTGCCTGTTTGTTTCCCTCTGGTCAATGATGGACGATGGTTCACATTGTTTTGGGGGGCCTGAACCGGTAGGCCCCTCCCCTCGTTTCCTGGCAAGGGGTTACCTCTGACATCCGTTTCAGCTCTACAATCCCGGGACCAGTGTTTACCTTTTCCACAATGAGCACAAAATCCTGGAGACCTTAACCTTCTATTGCCATTAGAAGCTGTTCGTTCCCTTCTATGACCATGTTCTGCAGAGTCCAGGCACCTATCATTTCTAGTTCTGGAGGATTCAACCTTACAATATCTTTGGAAATGACCAAGTTCACCATTTTTAAAGCACTCATTAAGACCCCTAGCAACTGCTTGTGCTATGACATTAGTCTGATGCTCTTGAAAACCAATATCAGCTGTTTCTCTTATCCATTCATCTACTGGGGCTCCTCGAGCTTTCAATGGCCTAACTGCCCTTTGACATTCAGCATTTGCATTTTTATATGCCAAGGCATTTATCAAGTCCTGTCTGGCATGAGGATTATCTACATCTCTCTCCACAGCTGAAGTCAATCTCCCTAAAAAGTCTGAGAAAGTTTCCTGAGGACCTTGTATTATCTTTGTAAATGAAGTAAACCTTTTCCCAGCTTCAGCCACCATATCCCAGGCCCTCAGAGCTGCAACACGACATTGTTTGATGACATCTTCAAATTGAGTCTGTAACTGTATGTCAGCATAAGGTCCCTCACCAAGCATTTGGTGAGTTGTGACATTTATTCCCCTTGCTATATTTTGCTGCTCTAATTTTGTGGCTTCATGTCTCCACCATGACAACCATTGTAATTGCTGGCTACCTTCTAGCACAGCTGATATCAGTCCCTTCCAATCTTGAGGAATGATTCTATTTTGTATAGCCCAATTATTTAGCATCTGTTTAACGAATGATGAGTGCATTCCATAAGAGACAATAGACTCCTCAAATCTTTTTAAATCCAAAATGTCTATTGGACGCCATGTTAATTCCTGATGGAGTTGACCGTTATTATTATCAGGCCTAATTTGAAACATAACTCGAAAAGCTGATGGTGATTGTGCAGTACCACTCAGCTCCTCTGGGGGCGCACTTGGTTCCACATTAACACCATTACATACCTGGTTTCCTACTGGCACATGCAGTGGCTTTTCTACTGGTACATGCAGCAACTGTGGAGACCTAGCTAGAAAAGAACTTGCCATTTTCTCAGTTCCAGTCACCTGCCCTACCAGAATTTTCTTAAGCTCCTCAATCTGCATTTCTATAATTTTTAATTGTGTAACAGACGTATTCCTTATGACAAACCAATAAAATAAAAAAAAGTAAACAGCATAAAACCTTCGGTCTGATTGAAAAACAGTGTAGAGGTCAGCAGTAAACATTGCCATATTGTCAACAACTGGCATCATAGTTTCAAAATCTGCAGTTTTCTCTATAGTTTTGAAAATAAAATTACCCATAATGACTTACCACATTGTGCGCCACCTGTAACCAAACTTTTAAATTATTATTTATCACTTATTTATTTATTACTAAATTCACTTATAACAAACACCAACAATTTCTTAACTACTAATCCTATAAATTCCTACAACCCCTTTAACCTATCCACTAAACATATTGATAATTATTTTTCTAACCTTTTAGAATGATACAGTCTCTGGGGCAGGTCCTCAGTCGTCAGGAACACAGTCTTTGTTATAGATTCTTTAACACACTTAGCAGTCCTTTTTCTGGATCTCTCAGATGCAGGTTCATCAGGGTAAGTTGGTTATTGCAGACTCACCTTAAATAAGGCTTCATGCTTTCTTCTCTGTGGGAGACCCCAGCCATCTGCAGGCTAACTTACTTCTTTTTTTTTTTTTTAAATACTTTATTTTTTTTTCTTCAAGTTACATCTCAGTCACAAACCCTTCCTATCCCGCCCGTCCACCCTCTTCCCCCCAGAAGTTTCCCCTTTCAGTCCAACAGATGGTTCCTTCTCTTATAACAGTAAATACTATACAAAACAACAGATATAAATATGCCACATTTATGAGAGTTAAATGGCCCAGTATATCTTCCCAATGTCCAGTTTATACATATTTGGCCCCTGACTTTAACATTCTACTATCTAACCATCTCCATGAGTTTAAAGGTCTATATCTGACTCAACATTCATACTAACTTGCAACACACTTTTAAGAGTATCTTCTTAGATCTATAACACCCTCTTGATTCCTAAACAACTCAAAATTTAACTATGAGACTCTAGCTGTCTATTCTTCAACCACCTCAGAGACCTGAGAGGGATAAATATATCTGCTTATATAGGAAGTGCAGGGCGTGCAGCTTCCAAAACTAAGAAATGACATACCAGTGACTGCCAGGACAGTTCCCATTTCCCCTCCATACATTCCTGCATCAGTCTTCAGCCTTTGGGTCCTGTTTCTCTGACAGACATTTGTTGTAGAGCAGGGATTATGAAGGACTTACCTACCCTGTCTTGGCAGAGCTAGGCTGTCGACTTTCCTGCTACCAAGTTTTGTCCTTTTTGGACAGTAGTCTGTCTGCAGTTGGAGCAAGGGGTTTTTTCATGCCAAGAGATAGGCTTGCCGCTAATTCAACAATCTCACACTGGAGATTCTTCGATGCTTATCTTCTACTTGGAGTAGAATAGGGGGTGCTGTCAGGAGCTGATATGTCTCGATATCAAAAAAAAAGAAAATCTTAATTTAAGACCACATCTTTGAACGCCATATTCTGCAGATCTCTTGGGGTTTTTGAAGATGCCCTATCCATCTCCTGTATTTAGATAAGCAAATGTTGCTTGTCTTTTAACAACTTGATTACTGAGTAGTTTAGAGAATATCTGTGATAGACTGTAATAGTAGCTAACAAAGTGACATGTTTGCATGACTAGGAGTTTGTTTTACTTAACTATCCTAGACAGTTTTAGACGGTTGGTATCAAGAGGCCAGAGCTTCACATTTTATTTTTAAGTATCTCTAGGTATGATACCATTATAAAGCGTTACCTTTAGTTTATTATACAAAGATCTATTCAATTGAGGTTAAATATACTCTTAATTATGTATCAATATACAAATATCAATGCCTATGTAGCCCAATACAATCTTAATATTACGTCCATATACAAGGGTCAATACCATTGTGGCCAACTATAATCTTAATTTTGTGTCAATATACAAAGATCAATACCGAAGTAATCCAATACAATCTTATTTTTGCACAATAAACAATGGTCAATACCACTTTAGCCAAATATACTACGAATTTTTTTATCAATATACAAAGGTATAAGGACATATTCAATAATCTGCCCCTTCTTCTTGGACCTTCCTGTGCTATGTCTATGTCTCATTTTTCTCAAGTCTATACACTCCTACATAGGAGAGGAAGAAGGATACAGAAAAGGAAAAGTAGGAAGTCCCTGGGGCTAACCTCCAAAACCCATTAAACAGGACCATTTATCAGCTTGTAATCTCTTCCCCTAAATATCAGAGTTTTCAGTTATCCTTCAAATAACCAGAAAGAAGGGCGGAGAAACACCCTCCCCACCCTCTGGGCATGGGACTTCGCTGTCTCTTAAAGTGACTTCCTGCTGATTTGGGTCGCAGTAAACCTGTTTGGGGCCTGAACCAAAATGAAAATATGGTTAAAAATGTTAGTACAATCCTTTTATATTCAGTCCTTCTGTTCTCAGCTGTTTAGATGACCTAAGGAGTTTGTAGGCAGAAGCTATCTTGCAGGCTTCACTGAGGTTCCGGCTGGAGCATTGTGTAGAGCTGAACAGTCACAGTGACATTGGATTGCCATGGTTGCAGGCCCCCGATGGAGACAGCTATTGAGGAGGTCGGCCAGGCTGAATCAACTGGGTCACTGGTCCTCCTTGGTGCCTGCTTCTGCTCTCTGCTGAGGTTTCCGCTGTCCAGCCATCCCCGGGCTCCCCGAATGGATGCTTCGATTCTCCTGGAAAGATAAGAACAGAGCTCTGCCCCAATCCCAACCCTGGGACCATTACCCTCTTTTTTTTGGGGGGGGGGCTAGGTAATACTTCTCCTGAAGCAAATTTGGCCTTCCAACAACATACAAATCATTATCTTTCAATCCGGTTAAAGAAGAAATCATTCTGTCACCTTGAAGCTAAACCAGCTCCAGTGTATATATTTTGAGATCCCAAAGGACAATCTGCCTGCATCGAGAAGGCCTTTTGTAAGTAGCCTCCAAACCTAGGTCCCTCCAAATCCCATGTGCGTGTCTCTGAACTCTAATTATTGGGATCAGAGACCTGTTGTTCCCATCTGAAGGGATCAAAGATGTGTTCCACCACTCCTGGATTGAAGTCTTTCTCTATTTAGAGTTTGCCCTGCATCAGGCTGACCCTAAGCTCCGAGATCTGCCCGTTTCTGTCTCCAGTGTGCTGGGACCAAGGGTGTACTCTTCTTGAATGGTGGGACCAAGGTTATGTACCCTCACCACCCCGCTCCGTATGACTCCAGAATACATAAGACCACCAACTCTACGGTGTCCCCCCTGTCTCCGCTGAAGTCAAAGGCATGGGCCAACACCACAATTCTCTTGTATTTTACCTTAGCTCCACGTCTTCTCGACACCTGGAGGTCTGCAAAACCAGGCCGAATGGCTGTATCCTCTATTCCATTTACAGTGTTTCAGCCCTGCCACCTGCCCTTTTTTTTAGTTAATAAATTTATTTGTTTGTTGCTTCAGGTTACATCCTTATCATATTGTCCTCTTTTCTGGCTTTCCAGCCCCACCCTCCCATGCTCTACCCCCTGACCTTCCGTCTTGTTCCTTTGGGGTGGAGTGTCCCTGCCTAACAGTCTCTCACCACAGATCAGGAGTCATATAAGGACCAAGAGCCTCTTCATTCACCGGGGGGCCTACGAGGCAGTACTGCCAGTGAAAGGTGTCTCCTTGCTACTGGGGGAATACTAAAAAAAGACCAACAAACACACAAACCCACAGAAACAAAGAATATCAACAAAAAAAAAGAGGAAAAAGAGAAGGGAAAAAGAAAAAGAAAAAAGAAAAAAAGGAGAAGGAAAAAGAAAAAGATAAAAAAAAAGTTTATGTCCATGTTCCTTTTGGTGTGTTGGTTGTAGTACAGATATCCTGTAAAATATAGCTAAAATCCTACTATAAGTGAATAGATGCCATGTGCATCCTTCTGAGACTGGGTTAGCTCACTCAGGATGAGCTTCTCTAGATCCATCCCCATTTGATTGCAAATTGCATGATTTCATTGTTTCTGATAGCTGAGTAATATTCCATTGTATAGATGTACCACAGTTTTTTAATCCATTCTTCAGTTGAGGGACATCTGGGTTGTTTCCAATTTCTAGCTATTACAAATAAGGCTGCTATGAACATAGATGAGGAGAATTCCCTATGTCTCCCTGAGAGGTCCTTTGGGTGTATACCCAGAAGTGGTATGGCTGGTTCCTGAGGCAAGGTTATTCCTAGATTTCTAAGATATCGCCAGACAGACCTCCATAGTGGTTGCACAAGCCTGCACTCCCACTAGCAATGGAGTAGGGTTCCCCTTTCTCCACACCCTTGCTAGCATGCGCTGTCATTTGAGCTCTTTATGTTAGCCATTCTGACAGGTGTGAGATGGAATCTCAGGGTCTTCTTGAGTTGCATTTCTCTGATGATTAAGGATGTTGAACATTTCTTCAGGTGTCTCTCAGCCCTTAGGGATTCCTCCTTTGTGAATTCACTATTTAGCTCCATCTCCCATTTTTTGATTGGATTATTTGGTTTCTTGGCATTAAAGCTGGCCACACTAAATATACTAGTAGAAAAAGTAGGAGAAACCCTCGAACTCATTGGCACAGGTGACAACTTCCTGAACAGAACACAAACAGCTCAGTACCTGAGATCAACAATCAATAAATGGGACCTCATGAAACTGAAAAGCTTCTGTAAGGCAAAGGACACTGTCATTCGAACAAAACGGCAACCAATAGACTGGGAGAATATCCTCACCAACCCCACATCTGATAGAGGGCTATTATCTAAAATCTACAAAGAACTCAAGAAACTAAATGCCAAGAAACCAAATAATCCAACCAACTTACTTCTTTTGAATTAGGAACTCAGCTGCTTTGCCTCAGTCCTTAAAGCCAGGCACAACTTCCTTTAGGCCACTATTCGGATAAATCAAACCCCTCTAGGCAAAAGCTGAGCCACAGGGTTTAGTCCTTGGTCTTTTGGTGTCTTGCTCAGGCTTTCTTTGCTCACCAGCTTCTTTCTGCTTCAGGGAAATCTGGCCATCAAATGATGGCCAGCACTTTTTTCAGGAGGACTCTTGGAGCTCTCTAGCATCAGGGGCCTCTTCTCCTTCTGGGCTCCATGCACTGTCCTTAAATAGGAGGAACTCTGTTTCAGCTTCATTTGGGCTCTGCCCACTTAGCAGCTGAAAACAATGTCAGGCCAGATACTTTGTTTCTTCAAGTCTATTGAGTCTTTCCTGTTTTCCTGACTTCAACCTTGTTTTTCAGTCTATTGAGTCTTTTCTGTTTTTCCTGACTTCAACCTTGTTTTACAGTCTATTGAGTCTTTCCTGTTTTTCCTGACTTCAACCTTGTTTTTCAGTCTATTAAGTCTCCTGTTTGTTTCCTGTTTTTAGTCCACATGCTGATAATGTTCTTCATGCCCCAAATTAAGAGACAGTGTCAGAAACCCCTATATATTTTCTAAATCTAATTTATCTAACCCCCTACACTAAGGATGCTTTAATTAATTAGTATACATATATGTATGTATGTGCACATGCACACATTTACATGTCATAGTACAAGTATGGAGGTCAGAGTACACCTTGTCATAGTTAGTTTTCTTGTTCCACTATCTGGTTCTGCAGATTGGACTTGGATTATCATGTTAATGACAATTTCCTCTTACTGAGCTATGGACATACCTCAAGTTTTTATTATCATCTTACTGTGTTTCATTAAAAATCATTATTTTATTAACTTTGGAATAACAACAACTGTGGGAACTACATTTGCACATTCTGTATCATGTTTTCTCAATCCATTGACTAATCTAATATATCAATAATTCCAGTTGATTATAGCTCTTAGTTTATATTAAGAGTTGAAATACAGAAAAATGCAAAGCACAGAACATATTAAAATCACACTTGTGCATATAGAAGTCATTTGCTGTATTAATTTCTTATTGCTGCAACCAATACCTAACAAAAGTAAAAAAAGAAGGGAATAGTTGGACAAAGGGACCAATATAGGTCAATATTTAATTTCTTATTACTGCAACCAATACCTAACAAAAGTAAAAAAGAAGGGAATAGTTGGACAAAGGGACCAATATGGGTCAATATTACTGATGTTTGGACCTTCCAAACATCAGAAATATTTGCAAAAACTATTGACAGCTCTTCACAAACTGATAATAAAGACTCTATTGCTGAAGACAATACTTATGACATCAAACATAGGGAAGTGATGGTGCCTAATTACAAAATCCACCCAGATAGACTAGTATTTCTGGTGTTGCAAGGCACACTGCCTGCTGCTGGAAGAAAAAAAGTAATTATCAATGTCACCAAGCTACAAACTCTGTGAACTAAACTAACCTTCCTGCAAGATATACTGTTGCAAAAATGACAAAAATGTTACGGGAGTAGTCTTAAATTCTACTCTCAATTCTACTCTTGTCCACTCGACAGCCTGAAATAATTTTGCACCCAACATCACATTTGTGCCCACTATGGTCTTTTTATTTCATAATTTAAATTAATTAATTTTTGAAAGTTTATTTTTAACAATATTAGCATTGTTACAATCTCTAAAGCAGGTAGAGCAGTAAGTAGTTAAAAACACTAGCTCCTTTTTCAGAGCTCCATGGTTTAATTCTCAGCACCTACATGATGACTACCAACCATCTGTTTCTCTAACTCCAGAGAATCTAATGCCATTTTATGGCCTCCATGTTGAGAAGTTATACAATCAGTGCACAGAAATACATGCTGGCAAAATACCCATATACAATAATATATTTAAACTCTGAAATTCATAGTTTCTCATAGATTCAAGCTAATCTCTCAACACAGAGATATCTCAAATAAACAAGTTATGCCCATACCCAGAAGTGCAAACTTCAAACCCTGCATTTGAGCTTGCAAATATAACCATCTATTCCTCAATGAGCACTTGCTACAGCTCTCCTCCAATTCTGCTGCCCACAATCCATGCCTGCACTCTACTCCTGTGGATGTCTCACAGCCCTGACATCTTCAAAATCTTGAGGGATCCATTGTAATTTAAGCTTCAACTTCCCAGATTCATGTGATGGGTTCTTGTGTGGGATTCACTCTAATATACACTTTCTGTCCTCAACATCATTCTGGAATCTTATTGCTGCCCTCCATGACCTCTTAATTATAGCATATTTATTTCTGCTCAGCTAATACTATAGACATGAAGCTGTCAAATTCTGATAGCAACTTAATTTATAACCTTGACCCCATGGCACACAGCTTCTATGTGCTGATCCTGAGAAAACACTCCCTTACATGATAGATTATGTATCTGTTCCATTCAGTATCTGTTCATGTTTGTAGGCATCAGGTTAATGCGTAATTCAAATGCTGATTTCTGTGTCTCCAATATTTGGTTTCAATCCTTGTTCTCAGAATCTCCTACCCCAATGTTGTGTAAACACTGTTCCCCAATTGTCCCCTGATATGCTAATAAGGCAGCTTGGATCCTATCACTGTACAAGGGAGAGAATAGGACTAGAATCCTGCCCTCCAGGAGAGGAAGAATTAGAGAGAAGAAGTAAGGGATTCAGCTACAGGCAGAGGTCCAGGAGACATCAGGAGAGATTCAGCTGAAGCAGGAAAGCCACAAAGTGCCAGTGTCTCTGGTATTTTCACTAGGAGGAAGCCAAATTATCTTGGGAAGTTAAGAATAGAGTAATAAATGCTCAGTTATTGTGTTCTTATTTAAGAAATATTTTAATAGTTTCAATTATTTTAGTGATAGCTAGGTTAAGAGAGAAACTGAGAAACAAACACAGTTATGCAAACTTACTCTAACACAGGCTCTTTGCTTTCAAGTGAATTTGTATTTTCTTAAGCTAGACACTTCAGTTGAGATGCTTTGATATCACTCCCCTTGATTCCAACTTTGAACTTGCTAACACTCATTTATTAAGCAGAATTCACCTTTTTCAGATCCTTCAGCATTCACTATACATTTGAATAATAGCAGTGAACAATATTTATCCCAAAGTCTGATTGCTATGGTGAGCTATCCTTACATTTCTTTCCCTACACAATATAGTCCTTTGTTTTTCAGTTCAGTTTCTTTCAAGCTCATAGGACATGAGCAGAATGAAACAATGGATGCTTTGCCAGAATATGGAATAAATGGCCTTCAACCCTATTTCCTATGAAACTCTTTTGCTTCTCTGAAAGCTGGTGCTCATATTTTTCTTGACTTTCTAGCATTTCAAATTACTCCTGGATGTTACATTATATTCTACACACAAGATTACAGAGCTTCCCTAGCCCACAGTGGCAAGCTCTTCCCTGAAAACTGTTCCAAAAACATGGGGAACTTGGTTATAGGAGTATTTCTACCCCTTGGTGACAATTTTTATACTATTTTTTTTTTATTCCTAGAAAAAGTTTTTTGACACAAGCAACCCATGGAAAGAATGAATTATTCTGGAATATAGTTTGAGGGTACCACTCTAATAATTTTAAAATGAAGCTAGTAGTTAGCTTTTAGAGATCATACTGTTAATACATGAAGGATTACATCTAACTACATCCTGAAATGGTAAAATAGAAAACCAAGTTCAATAAGTTTTCTACAACCCATAACATATAGAAATGAATGATGGTATCCATGTCAGTCTCTCCTTTTATTCCATTTTGGACTTTACTTCAAGTGATTAGTATTATCCTCACTCACAGTAGGTATTTCCTTATCAGAAAGTTGGAAGTTTCTGAAAAAAAAAATCTTCACAGATACTGCCAAGCAATATGCTTCCATGCTTCCAGTTAGATTATATATTCAGCCAAGTTGACAATGGAGATAATCACATCTCCATTGCTACTCAATATAATATGTGGCATTTCAATTTTAAGAAGCCTAGGGCAGTTATTTGGATACCTCTTTTCTTCTTTTGCCACACATTACTATTAATTAGAAACACTCAAAATTCCATGACTTTGAATGTATCTAATATACTAGTGACACTTGAGTTTTCATACTATTTTATGTTGGAGAAAGGTCTTATGCATGGTTTAAAAAAGCTGATTTCAATGCTCTAAGGTTTGGTTAACACCTATCTGAGGCATTCTCTGATTGGATAATAAAAGTTGCTATTGGCCAATTATCTGGGCAGAAATAATATAGGAAGGTGGAACTTCCTGGGAGGAAGAAAGGGACGTTGTGAAGATACAAGGGAAGCTCTCTTTCCACAATGAGACACTGAAGCAGACAGATATTTCTGTGTGGGTTCAGAAGGTATGGAAGGTGCAGCAAGCCACATGGCTGGTTGGTATTAGTTAGGTTAACTTAGGTGAGCTAGTTGAGAGTCTGCACAGGTAAGGCCTAAGCATTAAAATTTTAAAAGGTCTTGGTGTATTTGTTTTATGGGTACAGAAGTGCCACCCCAGGTCTCATGCCTAATCATCCAGAGACCTAAGCCCAGTCAAGTTTCCTACCAGGCCCCTGCCAGCCTAATATATAACAGTTTATACTTATTATTCAGGCTAGTTGTTAGGTAATAGGTGTTTATAGTTATTAATAAATATATTTGTTAACAAAGTTTCAGTTTCAGTTTTACCTGGAGTTCTTTTCTGAATTCTACATTTTTGTATCCAACCACAAAAATACCTTTATGGATCAATAACATCACAAATGTAAATTATCTTTCCTACCTTAAGAGTACCATTTCCCATCTTCCTACATATGCTTTGCTAAAAACCTTAAAAATTGCCTTACATACCTCTGCTTCTAGTCTACACATCGAAAATCTTGTTTACTGTAACTTCAAAATATTCAGGACAATACCTCACATCCTCTCCTACCATCATAGTTATCCCTTGTCTACATAATTACAAGTGGAATAAGTTTCCCAATGCTTTCTTTAGCCAATATGCTAAAAATGTACATAGTTAAGCATGAGATGTACCCAATGGACGCATTAGTAGATGGTGCTCCTCAGTCCAACCTGCTCCGAAATCTAATTATATAATTTAAATGTCCTTTTCTCCTAGAAATTTACATGTTGAAATTTAGCCCCCAGTGCAACTAGAAGTTATTTTGTGGTGAGAATGTTGCCAATGCCATGGGGAGTTTTTCTCCTCTCATCTTGTAAGAACACAGTTAGAAAACACTGCTAATGAGAAGTAGGCATGTATCTAAACTTATATCTGAAGGAACTTTGACTGTAACTGAACTCTCAGAATTTTAGGACATGAATTCATGTTCCTTAAAAGCCATGCAATCTCAGAAGATTTTTACTTATATGCTCATTCCTCTTCCTTGTCAGTGTTGACATGCTGGCTGAATACAGATCAGGGAGATCCTTTCCTGCTGGGATTTGCTTTGGCCCAACTTTCTGCTTGTGATTTTTCTTCCCACTGGTAGCTAGATAGGGAATTGCAATATATGTTTCAGGTCTTGGTGTTTTTATGTAAATCGCTCTTATTAAAGTTATATTTCTCTGCTCAACCTTCATCATTGTAACATATTTAACATCACTACTACTTTTACTTAACTTAATAATTTTATGCCTGTAATAGTATGTTTGCACTTGTGATTTTTCATTTCCATATAATAGAGTGTAAATCTTGTGAAACCTTGAATTTTTCATCCACTTTTCTTTATTTCCTTTAACCTAGCAAGAAAGTATAACAAGATAAGCATTATAAATTTTCTACATATTTGCTAAATAAATGACTAAATAATATGTGGAAATTGTTTTCTCCAGGTCTTCACTGGTGTCATCACTCAACACTAATGTGAATTTTCATTCTGACTAAAATTAACTCAAAACTCATATCTAACAAGAAAGGATCAATGTCATTGATATAGTCTGACCATCTGAAGTTAGACACATAAAAACCTGGCAGTCACATTGTGAAAAAGGAAGGTAAATATTAGCAGTGGTATTTGTGACATGTGTTTCTCATGGAATTTTCTTAAAACAGTATTCAAACTTAATCTAAATCAGTTTATTCTAAGTGTTTGATGTTCTTCAAATTTGACCTTTGGGCAGAGTTTCAACAACTAACTGTCAAAATGTTTCAAGGAAAAATAGCACTTAAAGGATTTTTGAGATATATTTTCTCACAAATCAGAGTTAGGACAGGAAAATAAAGTAAACTGCAAGATATACCAAATTATTATACTATTCTGATTTTTCAAGGCAGATCATTTTTTTCTTTATATCTCTCATACTAGGAACAGCTATCCAAGGATTAGCCTTTCTTCTTCTTCTTCTTCTTCTTCTTCTTCTTCTTCTTCTTCTTCTT
>CAJQZJ010001511.1:1258361-1297820 GCA_907164525.1 Lophiomys imhausi | reverse complement strand
TTCTTCTTCTTCTTCTTCTTCTTCTTCTTCTTCTTCTTCTTCTTCTTCTTCTTCTTCTTCTTCCTCTTCTTCTTCTTCTTTTTGTTTTTTTCGAGACAGGGTTTCTCTGTGTAACAGCTCTGGCTGTCCTGGACTCGCTTAGTAGACCAGGCTGGCCTCAAACTCACAATGATCAGCCTGCCTCTGCCTCCCAAGTGCTGGGATTAAAGGCGTGTGCCACCACTCCCGGCTACACTCTAGGTCTTCTAACTGTAAGAAGCCTAGTCTAACTTCAATGTTTTTTGCTCACTTTCCAGGGGTTCAAATGTGCAGTTGTTCTCATTACAGATGTTCTCAGGTCCATTAATCCCCTGGGCTTTCAAGGACATGTGTGTGTGTAGTCAGGGCACTCAGGAAGCATTCCCTGTACTCTTTCATTCTCTCCTGATTATGTGAAGTTCTCTATCATTATTATTTTTAAATGCTGACATCTAAACTAGATTTAGTATGAGACACCATTGAGTGAGAAATTATAAGGAAACAATTGTTACTGTTCACAGCTGCTTGAGCAAAGAGGTAGAATCCAAGGGCGTTAAAAATTTAGTCATTTTAATGGCTTCAAACTCATATAAATTTGCCCTCTTTCTGTCAACCATCATTAGTCTATTCTCAAATTCAACAAGTAGACATTTGCTAACTGCTAACATTCAGCATGCCTCAAGTTTCTCTAGTGATTCACTATTTCTTTTAATATTTGACTAATCAATCCACACCCACTTTTTAAATACCCTCCATGCTTGAGGGTGTTGTTTTTAAACAAAATCCAGCTGACCTTCTTCCTCAACCAACATCCCAGAGGGAAAAGCTGCTTCTCCTTCTCCATGCTGTCTTAAAGACCCTTCAAACTGAATGTCCTTCCTTTCTACTTCCTGTCAGCTGGTTGATTGCTCTGCCTCTTGACCTGTGGTTGACTTTATTTAATCCTGTTTACAATAAACAGAAACCTCTTGGATTAAAAGTGTGTGTTAGGACTGAACCACCTCACAACTATAAAGAGGCTTTTCCAGTACACAATCTTGGTATTCACAGTGAGATCAAATATCATGTAACATGGGATGGCGTGGTCAGGAGGTAAATAGATATACTCTTATACAGTAACTACATTTACTAAAATCTGCAATAGCATTGCATAAAGTTTGAGTGCATTACATTAAACCTGTCATCTGCTCTTTTACTTCATCACTAAATGACTTTTCCTACCCCTCTTATGTACAGGTGTAATGTAGGGCTCATTAACCCAGTATGATTTGTAGGATATATTCTTGCAGTATACTATCTCTAATCTGTCAGTCCTGTATCTCAGTACAATCTAGGCATCAATGCCCAAGATCAGCTCAAGACATTCATTACAACAACAAGAAGAAAAGATATACAAACTCTAGTGAAGAATTAATACAAACAAAATAGGAAATAATGAAGTTATTTTGGGAGACTGAAGAGATGATGATAATGATGATGATTTATTTATATTACATGAGGACATAGAATTTGATAAGATGTATCTTTGAAGTTTCCTATGGAAAGATCACAGGACTACTCAACTGGCAACTGTACAGAAGAGATGGAGAAGAATCAAAGTATCAGTGCCTTTTCACTACAATTGCACTCTTTAAAGCATTATAAAAAGGAAGCACTTCCAGGAGGGAATTGGTCATTTTGCAACAGAAATTAAAAAAGTTTCTGAAAATACAGTGCCATGGTGAAAAAGCTTACCACCTCTGATCTGAAAACAGTATAATACTAGGAAGCTTCAAATAACAAAATTACACTCAGACAGCCACGCAGGCAGCACCATGTCTAGGAGCAAAGACATATCATAGATAATTGCAATTCTTGGCAACAATTAAGAAAATGTAGAAATATGAAGTAATGTTTTTTAGATGTGTTTCAGCAGGCAGATAAAACTGGGAAACCTGATAGAAAAGAAACAAACATGTGGGATGACTCTGGAGGCAGTCCCAAGTAAAAAATTAAGGAGGAAAACTGAAAGCTCCAAATCTTTACTGGTTGGGGATGTAAGCTTGAAGCTAAGCAAGTCCAAGGTTTCTGGACTTTAAACATCAGAATACTGAAGAGGGAATCTGTACAGAAGAGAGTTAATGTGATTTCCAAGGGATTAATTTCTGGATTCTAATTGACTCCTTATCTCAATATATAGGAGAAAAGCACCCAAAAAAAAACCAGGAAAGAAATGAAACAGTAGCTAAAGTAACATAGAAGACAGGAATGGCATTGCAAACACCTTTTCCTATTATTTGGAGAGAAGAATTCACGATGCAAGGAGGACTACATAATAGCTTTGCAATATTCTAGATTATTATTGGGATGTATAAACCTTAGGAAGGGAAGAAGCTTCTTGGGTGTTACCTAGAAAGCAGGAGATTCAAAGAATTATTCTAAGTAATTCAACTGATAAAATAAAAGAGAAGAAATCAAGAAAAAGAAAGGAGAAAAAGAAAAACAATCTCCATCAAAGATCAAAATATTACCAAAGAAATAAGCATTCCTAAACTAAATAAAAATTGATCAACATCATAAAATTTTAATGAATAATTATAACATGTAGTTACATAACAATGAAAAACGAAGCTATTTTTTTTAAAAAAAAGACAAATGCATACATACATTTTGCCACACTGTACTTGAAAGAAATGTTAAGACAAATTCAAGTAGAAATAATATAATTAGATGCAAATATGTATCAGTTCAAAATATGGTTGGAGCAATACAGATAAAATATGTAGAAAGAAATAATATTTTTATCACTTTACTTAATCTCTTTAAAGGTAACTACCCAAAGTAATAATAATGTATTGCAATACCCATTATCTACATCAAAACAAATTTTAGAACACTAATCCCACAAGTGTAAAAATAGGAAATTAAAAATACAAATATAAGATTTTTACCCAATGAATACAAAACTTGGACATTTGTACTGTAATAGTTTAAAGATGAACATGGTAAATGGAAGTGCAAACATGTAATAATACACCAGATGGTCTTACATCCATGAAAATGCAGGCTGAAAACAATAAGATTCAGTAGGAACCTTAATGCTATCAACAAGTGCCCCTTGCTGAAGCTGTGGATCTTGACTTTCTATTACGACTGATCCCTGCAGGCCTCTTCCATTAAGATTTGGGATGAAGTAAAAGGACAAACTGAAGTTTCTCAGGAGGAGTATATCAAGTGAGAAATGGCTAACAGCATTGATTGTGAAAAAAAAAAAAAAAGAAAGAAAGGATACTCCAAGTGGTTAGTCTGGAATTGAGTCAGTGAATCCCTTTTCATCTCAAACCATGCCTGGTAACCAAGGTTATCTAAGGCTGCTTCATAAACACCCCAGGTCCCCACCTACCTACTCCTAACCCTTCTTGAAGAGGAGGCCTTCAGTTTATTTGCCATCATTCTTGCTTCCCTTGTGACTGGTGTGTGGTGTTGTCTGTGATTGTTAATTCTGCCACCTACTCCAGCACATTGCAAATCAACAGCTCTTTAAAAGGAAAAAGAAAGATTAAAAAGGGAGCACATAAACTTGGGAAGTAAATATGGTAGTGCTGTAGGGGGAGATTTAAGAGGAAATGGGGAAGTAGGAGTAGATTTGATTAAATACATCTTATAAGGGTATGAAACTCTCATTCAGAAATAAAATATTACTTCAGGTATTAACACCAGTTTAGTATAGTAGTGATTGTAGATTCTCCTCTCAAAACAATGACTTCACTAGTACTGAATAGTTATGTAGTACCAGGCATGGTTTCCCTCTTGTTGGGTGGGTCTTGAGTCCCTGTAGGTTAGAGCCTAGGTATGTGTGCCACCTCTTCATCTTTAGGGTTATTGTCCTGGCCATTAATGTAATAGTCATTGTAATTGGAAAAGCTGTTGGTTGTTTCTCTCCTTTGGAAGTATACACGGTGACTTCTGATTTGACCTAAGATTGTCCTTTGTCTTTACATGAATAGATAAATGAAGTCTTTCCCCGTCATCAAGGAAACTTCTTTTTGAAACAGACAGAGATCATGCACAAAAACACAACCACTCAAAATGCAGAGTTGTGGAGTCCTGTTCCAAGTATAGATCTTCAAAAGACCACCTAATCTAAGACTTGGGGAACAATGTGGAAGAGTGCCATAAAAACCAGAGGGTAAGGAACTAAGCTATATCTTCTAGAAATAACAAAAGCTAGACATATGAAATCTCACCAGCATGACTGCCCAAATGTGAGTTGAACAAGGGCAAAACCAATGGGCATGTCAAAGTTGACAAGAAAATATCCACAGGGCCTCAACTGTAACAGGAAATATTTTATTTGTAACACTTATAATAATTATTAATACTTAAACCTATAAAACACTTGTACCCTATAACTTAATATATAATACCTCAAACCTAGTACCTATAAACACTTAATATCTAAAAACACCAAACTAATATTATGTTAACCTTCCTAAAAGAATATTAATATTCTAATCAGGAAAACTTGATTTTAGTAGTCTGGGTACAGCAGTCATTGTAGACAGTCCTTTCAAAGCTTAGCATCCATTGAGTATAACTTTGCTAGTTTCTATGGCCAGGTTATTACAATCACTGGATTATGACCCATTTATGAAACCAGTGTGTTTTAACTGTTAAACTTAAGGTCGGCTTTCTCCATCAGCTGCGAATCACATCTATAGTCTCCTCAGCCCGTGTATACTTCATGGCCTGAGGCCTCTAACTACACTTGCCTTGCTCACTTTGCCAGCACCCTTGAGCCCCTAGACAGATGACTTTAATGTCAAGTTCTCAAGAACTTTACCTCAGTAGGTTCTATTCCATGTCTTATTTCTGACAGTTGAATTGCCTCAGGCTATTGCAGCCTAAAGGCTGATGAATGGCATACCTTGTTTCACTTCTCCAGCATGTACTCTCTTCTCAGTCTGTGAGAGCAAGAGGAAGAGAGTACCACGTGGAGCTCTCTGGTTTTTATATGACATCATCTTGCCATCCTCAGTGGTCTCAAGGGCCCACAAACCCGTGAAATACAGTAGTTCCTTGGCTTCTCATAGCAATCAGTGTCATCTGCGGCTTGTGCAGTTTCTTAGACACACCCCTCCATCAAAGCATTTTGTGTTTCTCACAGAGCTATGTCCTCTACTGGGCTCTGCCCATCTTGGCACCCAGTTCAAAGGACGCCAAGCTCCTCTTTTATGTGCTAGACTGATCTGAATCCTAATAATCTAAAGACACATAACTTCTATCACATTCAACCCTACAGAAAGAACTATAAGCGTCTAGGGAATACGGAAGATGAGAAAGGTGATCTTCCTCAGGGAAGAGCAAACCAACTGATTGTCCAGTTGCCAATGGTCAGCCTTGAACAAATACATGAACGTAATATTACATAGTCTGGACAAGTTATATTTACAAATATTAATGTAAATATGTATACATCTATGCATGGGATAACAATTAAAAACACTGCTAAAATTTTTTAAAAGTAAAAGGATAAAAGGTACGTCTAAGAGGCATGGTAATATGATACAAATATATAAAAATAAAATTTGGCTATTAATAAATCTAAAGCATGGCAAGGAATGATTTTTCATAAAGTGAAGTTTCTATGTGCATTATCTAAAAGAACCCATGTTGGTTTTTAAGAAAGGTAAAAATCAAACTACTTTAAAATAGTACACCATGGTCAGGCGGTGGTGGCACATGCCTTTAATCCCAGCACTTGGGAGGCAGAGGCAGGTGGACATCTGTGAGTTTGAGGCCAGCCTGGTCTACAAAGTGAGTCCAAGACAGCCAGGGATATACAGAGAAACCTGTCTTGAAAAACCAAAAAAAAAAGTACATCATGAAATTATTGTTAAAATTACAGTGATTCTGTTAATATTCAGCCAATTACAAAACACAATTTTGGAGAAAAGAACTATATTTAAAGTAATGAAACAATTGACTTTTCAAAATTATACTAAAATATAAGTCCATATGCATTGGATATGACTTCAGAACACAGAAGGCATAAGGTGATACAAAGGCTTTATAATATTTTAAAAATCAATATTTTCGGTGGCAATTCAGTCAGGCCATTGTAATTATAGGACAATTGGGGTTTATCTAAAAAGTTATATTAAAAAAACAGAAGAAAACATGTTAACTTGTTATAGTGGAATTCACAGGATATTTCTTCTAACAATGGAAAAATTCATCAAAAGAAAGCAGCCAATTCTGAGTGAATGTTGAATGTTCATCAAAATAGAAATAAAGTGTCCATTACAAAAACAAGATTACATTTAAAATGAAACAAATAAAATTGTATATATTCCCTGACCATAATGTATTCTAATAGAAAATTATAATAGTAAATATCAAGAGAGTCATCATATATTTATAAGTTAAGTACACATTTTGGAGGAGATTATGGGCCACAGAAGTAATTACAATGTAAATTTAAAACTATTTTAAACTTTAAGAAAAAGATGAAAAAACCCTCAAATTTGTGTGATATTGTTGAATTAATTTAGGAACAGATATTTATTGGCCTCAGAAAAACAGAACAACTTGTCAATTAAATTATATTTTCTGGATTATGAATTCAGACATAAAAGAAAATGAAATTCAAAAGAAGAATGTACAAAAATTTTTGAAGAGTAAAATCCCAGAGGGAAAAATAAAAGAAAAACAGAGAAAGAAAATGAAACAAAACCTAGTTCTTTAATGGAAAAACCATAAAACCAAATTTGGAGGGTTTGCTTGTTAAAAAAAAAAATGGCTATTTTTAATATAAAGTTTTCCAATCCAGAAACTTGGGAGAAATTTCTATCTTTTAGAGTCTTCATATTCTTTATTTAATGTTTTGAAATGTTTTTATAAAAGTTTATTTTTTTCATATTCAGTGTTCATCCTGGTCACAGCCCCCTCCCTCCTCTCCAACCTGGTCCCACCCTCCCACTCTCTTCTCTCTTTCCTCCCTCCTCTTCTCCTTAGAAAAGGGGAAACCTGAGCTATTGGTGTTCTGTTCAGGAAGTTGTCACATGTGCCAATGAGTTCAAGGGTTTCCCCCACTTTCTCTTCTACTAGATTTAGTGTGTCAGGGTTTATGTTAAGTTCTTTGATCCTATTGGACTTAAGTGTTGTACAAGGTGATAATTATGGGTGTAATTTCATTCTTTTACATGTTGACATCCAGTTAGACCAGCACCATTTATTGAAGATTCTGTCTTTTTTCCATTGTACGGATTTGGCTTCATTTGCAAAAAATTAAGTGACCATAGGTGTGTGGGTTCATTTCTGGGTCTTCAATTTGATTCCATTGATCCACTGGTCTGTTTCTATACCAGTACTGTGCTGTTTTTTATTACTATTGCTCTGTATCTGTAGTACAGCTTGAAACCTGGAATGGTGATACCTCCAGATGATTTTTGTTTGTTTGTTTGTTTTTTGGGTTTTTTTATTGTACAGGATTGATTTAACTAATAAATGGGACCTCTTGAAACTGAAAAGCTTCTGTAAGATAAAGGACACTGTCATTAGAACAATTGACAACCTACAGATTGGGGAAATATCTTCACAACCCCACATCTAACAGAGGGCTAATATCCATAATTTACAAAGATTTCGAGAAATTAAATGTCAAGAAAACAAATAATCCAATCAAAAAAATGGGGAACAGAGCCAAACAGAGAATTAACAAAGGAGAAATCTCTAATGGCCAAAAGACACATGAAGAAATGCTCAACATCCTTAATCATCAGAGAAATGTAACTCAAGACAACTCTGAGATTCCATCTCACACCTGTCAGAATGGTTAAGATAAAAAACTCAAATGACAGCACATGTTGGCAAGCTTGTGGAGAAAGGGGAAAACTCCTCCATTGCTGGTAGAAGTGCAAACTTGTACAACCACTATGTTAATCAGTCTGTTGATATCTTAGAAAACCTGGAATAGCTCTACCTCAAGACACAGCCATACCACTTGTGGGTATCCATCCAAACGATTCCTCCTCAAACCATAAGGACATATCATCTTCTGTTCACAGCAGCCTTATTTGTAATAGCTAGAAATTAGAAACAACCCAGATGTTCCTCAACCAAAGAATAGATTTAAAAAAAAAAACTGTGGCACATCTACACAATGCAATACTACTCAGCTATCAGAAACAATGAAATCATACAATTTACAGTCAAATGGATGGAAATAGAAAAGCTCATCCTGAGTGAGCCAACCCAGACTCAGAAAGATGCACATGGCATCTATTCACTTATTATTGAATTTTAGCCATATAGTACAGGATAACTATCCTACAACCAACAAATCAAAGGAACAGGAACATAGACTTTGTTACCTGTCAATGAGACAATTTGCCCTAGTGGTGCTGCCATATAGGCTCCTAGTGCATGAGGAAGCTCTTAGCCCTCAAATGACCGCTGAACTTGCAGGGATATGTAGGGATACCCCACTCCAGAGGAGTAGGATAGGAGGAAGAGAGGGGGAAAGGATGGGAAGGTGACCCTGAGGGGTAGAAAAAGTGTAGGGAGATTTCTGATACAGTCTCTTAATTTGGGGCATGAAGATCAATTTGGCTGTGACCAATTAGCTTATCAGCTTGTGGACTAAAAACAAGGATGAAGCCAGGTGAAAAACAGGAAAGACTTAATGGACTGAAAAACAAGGTATTTGGCCTGGCATTGTTTTCAGCTGCTAAGTGGGTGGAGCCCAAATTAAGCTGAAACAGGTGGAACAAGGAGAGATCCTATTTAAGGACAAGTGGATGGAGCCAAGAGCACCCATGCTAGAGAGCTCCAATGCTAGCGATTCCTCACACTAGAAAGGACAATGAGTAGTTTGTATCATCTGATGGAGAAAGTTCTGGTGCACTGATGGCCAGATCTCCCTGAGGCAGAAAGAAGAAGCTGGTGAGCAGAGAAAGCCTCAGCAAGAGAGCAAAAGTCCAAGGACTAAATAAACCCTGTGGCTCAGCGTTTGCCTAGAGGGGCTTGACTTGTCTGAACAATGGCCTGATGAAACAGTGGCCTGCTTTAAAGGCTGAGAGAGAGAGGCAGAGTTGCTGATATGAAGGAAATAAGTTGGCCTACAGATGGCTGAGGTCTCCCAGAGAGAAGAAAGCCTCAAGCCTTATTTAAGGTGAAACTGGCATAGCCAATTTACCCTGACGAATCTACATCTGAGATATTGCAGAAAAAAGACTGCTAAGTGCATTAAAGGGTCTACCACAGAGACTGTGTTCCTTAAGACTGAGGACCTGCCCCAGAGACTGTATCCTTCTAAAAGGTTATGAAAATAGTTGTAGTAGTTATCAATAGGTTTAATGGGTAGGTAATAAGGGTTGAAGTCATTCATAGGGGTTGTAGGAATTTATAGGGTTAGTAGTTAAGAAAGTGATTATATTTGTATAAGTAAATATTGAATAATTTAAAAAGTTCGGTTACAAAAAAGGGCACTGTAATGGAGATGTAACTTGAAGTATAACCAAACATTAAAAAAGAAAAAGAAAAAGGGGAAACCAGGACCTCCATCAATCCCCCCTAGCTCTTCAAGTCTCCTCAGGACTAAGAGCATCCTCTCAACCTTAAAACAGACAAGGCAGCCCAGCTAGGGTAAAGTGATTCACAAGCAGGTAACAGAGTCCTTGTCAGAGACAGTTCCTCTGAGAGTCCCCACTCATCAGCAGACAGAACAGATTCTGAGACACACAGCCAAATATTAGGTGGATATTGAGAATCATGTAGAAGAGTGGGAGGAAACATAGAGAGATCAGGAGGGGACAAGAACTCCACAAGAAGACCAACAGAATTAACTAACCTAGCCCCCTGGGGGCTTACAGAAACTGAACTAGCATCAAAAGAGCATGTATGGACTGGTCCTAGGCTCCTTACACATATGTAGCTGAAAAGCAGCTTGGTCTTCAGGTAGATCACCTAGCAAGTGGAGCAATGACACTGTCTGAACAGGAGTTTTATTCCTTGGTTAGGTTTATTCCTGTGTTGTTGGTGATGTTGGTGGAGTTTTGCTATGTTTTAATTTTTGGTATGCTGAATGAAATTTTCATCTTGCATCTTTTTTTTTTTCATGGAAGGGCTACTTTGTTTATGATTAAGGGTTATGCTCATTACTTATTCTGGTTTTGTTTTGTTTTGCTTTGCTCAAAATGTCTATCAGTCCCTAGGGTTTTCAGGTGGAATTATTAGGATCTCTGATGGATAGAATCATAAATTTGTAAATAAAACTACTTTGAATTATTTCCTTATTTAAATCCCTCTTAATTCATTTTCCTTTTTTTATTCCTATACCTCATAATACAAAGACTACATTGACTAAAAATAAAAAAGTTGTAATTGCCTTGATCCTGAGCTTATTGGAAATTAAGTTTTCCACATTAGAGTAATATTAGCTATAGACATTTTCTTCATATATGGCCTTTATCGTGTGCAGATTGATACTTCTGTACCTAGTTTCTACAGAGTTTTTAATAATGAAGTTACATTGTATTTTCTTGAAATATTTTTCTTCTTTCAATGAGATAGTCATGTGATTTCTATATTTGACTATATTTATGGAACCTGTTACATTGATTTATTTGTGTATGTTTGACCACACTGGCATCTGTGAGATGAAATTGTTTTGATCATGGTGAATAAAATTGTTAAACAAATACACTAATCAAGGGGCTAGAGAGATGATTCAGTGGTAAAGAGTACTTCCTGGAACTGACTTCAGTTCCCAGAACCCACATGGAGTTTCACAATCATATCTAAAACCCATTCCAATGGATTCAATGTTTCCTTTGAAAGTTCATATATAATGCACACAGATGGTACTCATATGTACATGCACTTATATAGTCTAAATTTAAAATGGAAATAAATAAAATTTGAAAACAAAAGCAAAGAATCAAAGCTTTCTATAACTTATATAAAATTTCATGGAATTTTTTTGTTTTGAAATAATAATATAAAATTTAATATAAATTTTGCAACTTCAACATGTTTGGCAAATGATTCACTAGGGAAAGGTGTACATTGTTAAGTATAGTAAAGTGAAGTGAAAGTTGAAAATAATAAATTTGTACCTTAATCCCCACCACATGCAAAAATTCTCTCTTTAACTGAGAGAATCAATTCAAATTTAACAGTCAAACCAATATTAATTTCTCTGGAAAATGATTGGGCAAAATATTTGTAACCATGAGGATGGCAGTAACATCTTGGTAGGATGCAAAGAACAAAAGCCATAAGAGACAAAACTGATATATTGAGTTTATCTAAGCCAAAAACTTCTGCTCAGCACAGAACTCCTTTCTGGGAATTTAAAGACACATCACTGACTGAGAGAAAATATGTGTAATATAAATATTTGACAAATTATCTTTTCCCCTTCTAACTCTATACATAGGGCTCTATAACTCAGTAAGACAAAGCAGGGAAATAAAATATTGGAAGATGCACTTTATCAAAAAAGATATACACGCGCATAAAGAGACATGTAGCATAATTATCATAGACAGGAAAAAATTATGAAAAAAAGATCAGTGCATAATTCTAGAATAGGTGGAGTCAAAACAAGTGATTGTATTTCACATTGGCGGGAATAACTGAGTCTCATAAATTGCTATTGAGAATGTAAAAGCCATGCAATTGTGTTGACAATTTCTTATAGAGTCAACTGTATATGTCCCATATGTGTTACATTAATATTTTTCAAAGAAATAAAAGCATATTCTCTGAAGGATCTTCACAGCAATGATCATGGGTAATATGTTATGATAATCCCAAACTGTAAATAAACCAAGCAATTATCAAAAGAATAGTGAAGAGTCAAACAGCACATTGAAAGGACAAGATACAGATCAGATAAAAAACAAGGAAAAGTAAAACAGAGTACTAAAACACATTAAAAAGATAAAACGTGAATCTCAAAATAACTACCTGAGTAAAGAATCTATATGCCAAACAGCACATACCATGTGATTCTTTTTACAGGAAATTCTGTACAGAATGAACTGCTCTCTACTGACAGAAAGCAGACTAGCAGTTGCCTGTGGTAACAGAGGTTGACTGCTAAGGTGAATGACGGAAATCTTTAGTGTGCTAGAAATGTTCTATGTCACACTGTGGCAGAGGTTACACAACTATACATTTTGTAAATATCATCAAATTGTATATGTGAATTTGCTAAATTTAATTATGCTTAAGTTTAACCTCAAAAACACAATTTGCAGCCCAAATTGTTTTTTGTGATGCCTTTCCATAGAATCTTCATAGCTTCAGTGTAGCCACAATTTCAAAGCCAGGAATATGAACACGAGGAAAGAGAAAGGAAGAGAGTTGGCTATAGTTATGATCAGTTTATATATGCTTACAAAAACTCATCAATTCTAACATATATACAAAAGTACTATGAGAGTTATGATAACCACGTCTCCTGTTCTGACATGAAAGTCCAATGGCGCCTAAATGACAAAATAGATCTAGAGAATGTAGTGAGGACAGAAAGATCATGTCTCCTGGTTCTAAGACTCTCATACCATCTTCCCAGGAGGACTTTGCTTGTGAATTATTTTTCACATCGCCATCACATGACCCTTGTTTCACCATGGTGGGCTAGACCTATGATAAGGGACACTTGCTCCGTTAGTTCATGGGAAGCCAGACACAGAACAATCTTTAGAGAAAGTGGAAAGTCCACTCAAGTGCAGGATTTCTGGGAGTTTGTGTAAACACAGTGATTACTTTGGACTGTGCCCACTGCATGAAAATGGTCTTAAAGTGTGTTACCTGTAGGCAGAAAACTAAGCTTTATTTGGGAATCTGAGAAATTGGCAATCAAAAGCTTAACTAAACTTGGCCTTTTTCATATTCATAGTTCAAGAATATACCCATAAAATATAGAACTGTAGCATCTTTTTGCTATGATTATGTTAAAAACGAATATGTATTTCTTCATCTCTAATTATATTCTCTAAGTAATGACACCACAGGGATGAGCAAGGACCTAGGGAAGAAATTCAGTGAATGGATAAATTCTTAAAACCACAACAAGAAAACTTGGATTTATTCATGAATCTTCATTCTTGAGACTATCAATAGCTTCACTCACTTTCTCAATTAAAATTTTAAAAGACTATAGCATGAAACATTGATAAATTTTGGTTTTACAAAGCTACAGAAATTCTGGAATTGTTCAATATCCTCAGGGTATCCTATAACGGACATATCCATACTAACATTTTGATCTTTATCAGATAAAAACTAGAAAGTCCAAAAGCTTCAGATATATGAGCTTAGCATGATCTTGGTGTGAGTATGAACTGTCACCTGAAAAGGCTCACATATTTTAAGTGTGTCTTTGTATATTGGCATAAAGCAAACGTGAGGCTTTGTGAAATGCCTGGCTCATCGCATATGGGGTTTTATATAGTCTAGATGGTATACATACATATGACTCAGAAGTTAAGAGCACTTATTACTCTTTCAGCAAACCAGAATTCAGTTCCCATATCCACACTAGCCATTCAACAGCTACCACATATCTTCAGTTTCAGGGGATCCAACACCCTCTTGTGGTCTCTGTGGGCAGTGGCACTCATATCCTCATATCTCCACACCTACACATGGTTATGAATAATTTTTAGGTGTTTTTGCTAGTCAGTCAGAAGGTACCAGAATTGTCAGGTGAAGTCTTGTTGGAAGGCCGGTGTCATTGCTGGATGTCCTCTTTATTCCTGTCTCCGTTTCCCAAACCACCTGATGTTAGCATACCTTCTATGTGACATGCTCCCCATTTTAATAAGCTGGCACACCATAGGCCGAAAATAACCAAAGTCAATGGCTGCATGTTCAAACTTCTAAAAGCATTAGCAAAAAATAAAACATATAACTATTTAAGTTATTTTCTGATATGTTTGCTATAGTGACAAAACAATTTAACATGGCATGCTCTCAAATCACTTCATGACTTATTATGGTCAAATACTTCATCTAAGGATTTGAGGTGAGAGATGAAGTTATGTCAGTTTAGGTTTGCCACCTTTTGTTACATTCATTATTTCACCTCTAACTCATAACATTTATATTTGTCTAGATTGAATGTTATGTGTAAGCAGATATAAATGATGATGTTGTGGTTGTGATTTGGAGCAACTTATTTCTTTTCCAAGAAAATAATTTAGTAATACCATATTTACTTTCCAACAAATGCATTCTCGAAAACCTGCTTAGAGGTTAGTAGCTAGAGTGGTGAGCTCCTAAGGATAAGAGTGGAATGTGAATTTAAAAGATGGGTTAAATATGTGAGGAGATATCTCTTTATCCACTTAGGTATCTTCTTTCTTGCCATTTGTGTCGATAGACACTTTAGTATTAGTATCAATCCCTGTTTATTCATGTATTAATCCATCAAACCTAAATCATTCTATGTTTATGAGTATATAGCTTATGTTGGTTACTATGTTAGACACTGGGATCATTTTTTAATTATAGCTATAATAGGTTGATACAAATTCAATGGCTTAAAATAACAAGCTTATTGTGAAACAAAGAAGAAGGTCAGTAGTGAGGACAAAGTGAAGCAATAAGTTGGGTGACATTTCTTTTGGTATTCATTATTGGAGAATTCATTTACTGCATTTTCAAGCTTCAGAGACCACTGACATGCCTTAGATCGTTGACATCTTCCATCAACTAAGCCATCAGCAATACCACTGTTTCTTCCTGTCTCTTCTGATTTCAAGGGTGCTGTTCATTACAGTGTGCTCCTTTGGATAATCAAAGCTAATCTCCCCCATCTCAAGGTCATATTTAATCATATCTGTCACATCCCATGGAAAATAGCATATTCATAAGAACTGGATGTCTTTACATGAACACTATTCTGCCAATTACATGCATCTGTCCACATAATCAGCTGTGTTCTTGAAATCTGTAATAGTGCTTGACTGAGGCTGTCCCCTGCTTCCAATCAGCTGTTTCACTGCCAAGTCAGCAAATAATCTGCATATTGCCCACCCCTCACTGACTCATGGAGCAAGTACTTATTTTGAGAAGGTAACCCTTTTTTAACATTTATTTATTAATTCAAGTTACATCTCAATAATGAATCATTAGATATTTGATAAACATTATATACAATGTATGTATATATATTATGATCCTCATTGTATATATGCAACTCATATATATGCAACACACACACACACACACATATATATATATATATATACATGTATGTATGTCACAGGGGATAGAGGAAAAATATTGCTGATCTGAAATATTTGTGTTAGAGGCCACCTGATTTTTACACAGGAAAAGTCCTCTAGGTACATATTTAATGTAAGTTCATTTCGTATTTGAAAATGTCTTATTGTTCATTATCAGATTGAGATAAGGAAACTTGTATAAGAAACTTTTTGACTTTTTACCAGAGCATTCTGAACAAGAGTCCTGTTATTCATCTCAGTGGTATCTGAATATCAGTTATTTCCAAATAACTGGTACTTGATGATGAAATTATTTACTTCATGGTATCTCTCACAGATCTCTAAATTTTTTTTCTATTCTAAGTAAATAGCCTTAAATATAGGTTTGCTATCATTTCCGTACATTTCCATTCAAATGGTAGGGCCAAGTGTTTTTTTGCCACTACTGCAATTTATTTTCTTCAATAATTAATAACTTGCTGTTTCAGGCAATCTATACAAATGCCAAGTTGGATTTTGTGTTGTCATTGTTTTGTTTGGAGGTTTTCATTTGTTTTTTATTTGTTTGTTTCAGGTTATTAGTTATAGTAACAAAAAAACAACATATTGATTAATTTAAAATTATACACATCCATAGAAGTTTCCTTTCTAGAAATAAAAATGTGATTTAGTAGTTTAGCATCAATCTAATGGAAACACTTTCCTACTTCAATGCTGAAGTGAAGCTATACTATTGGTACTTCCTTAATCTCTAATAATGAAATTGCTCTCTTTTTTATGTTTATTTATTACTTCAGGTTACAACTCCATCACAGTACCCTTTTTCCATCCATCCCAGTCTTGTCCTCCCACCCTCCACCCCCTAACCCTTCCATCCCACTCCTCCCAAGTGGAGTGTCCCTAAAAAATAGTCCCCTGCCCCAGTTCAGCAGTCCTATGAGGGCCAAGAGCCTCCTCATACACTGGGGGCCTACAAGGCAGCACCACTAGGGCAAAGTGTCTCATTGACAGGATGAAAAAGTCTATGTTCCTGTTCCCTTTGGCACATTGGCTGTAGCATAGTTATCCTGTACTATATGGTTAAAATCCGATTATAAGTAAATAGATGTCATGTGTATGTTTCTCAGTCTGGGTTAGCTCACTCAGGATGACCTTCTCTAGTTCTATCCATTTGGCTGCAAATTGCATGATTTCATTGTTTCTGAGGCTGAGTAGTATTTCATTGTGTAGATGTGCCACAGTTTTTTTTTTTTTTATCCATTCCTCTGTTGAGGGACATCTGGGTTGTTTCCAGTTTCTAGCTATTACAAATAAGGCTGCCATGAACATAGATGAGGAAACTTCCTTGTGATTCAGTGAGGAATCATTTGGATGTATACCCAGAAGTGGTATGGCTGTGTCCCGAGGCAGAGCTATTCCAAGTTTTCTAAGATATCGCCATACTTACGTCCATAGTGGTGCACAAGCCTGGACTCCCAACAGCAGTGGAGGAGCGTTCCCCTTTCTCCACACCCTCGCCAGCATGTGTTGTTATTTGAGCTTTTGATCTTAGCCATTCTGACAGGTGTGAGATGGAATCTCAGAGTCGTCTTGAGTTGCTTTTCTCTGATTTTTATGATGCCGAGCATTTCTTCAAGTGTCTCTCAGCCATTAGGGATTCCTCCTTTGTGAAATTTCTCTCTTTTATACTATGATAATGTACAGAAAACCTAAATCCCTCTCTGCTAGAGAATGTCTGTTGCAGTGATATCCACTATTGCTGAGTGAAACAGAAGTAGTGAATGGGAAAGGATTTCACAGTAGATCTCTCCTGATATTTTGATACTATGCTTCCTTTAGCAGCATGACTTCTGTTGTGGTAAATATTCATATATTTTGAGTGATTTGCAGTATTAAATGTAAAATTCATGTGTGCTTGCTATAAAATTCCAAACTGGAAATTAGAAGAAAAGTTTATAGAATATATTTGACTCAAATGCACCTGGAGGTTTAGGGCCTTTTAGTTCAAAAGCATGTTTTGGAGACTGTTTACAATAAATCCAATGGGGGATAAATAAATTTCATTCATAAGAAGGCTCAGATGACTGATTCTACCAGAACCCACCATAGAAAGTGTCATGCCTATAAAAACACCATGCTAAATTTACATCACATGAACATCTTCTTTATAAATATTAGTACAATATGTGCTCTAGCAGGCACACTTGCAAACAAATACCAATTTAGGTTACAATGAGCTCAGTTGGGACATTGGTTTCCTTGTAATTATGATGCAGGTTGCTAAACAACCCAATGAAAAGTTATGATTTTGGTCCTTCCTCAAAAGTACTAAATAGAAGAAAAGAAAGCTATTGCAGGTATCTGCTTATTTGGACTCTTCTTTCTTCCATCCATACTTTTATTGTTACATTCTTCTTATGCCAGTTTTGTAGTTTATTTCTATTATATTAACTTTTAAATAACCCGAAAATTTACAGATTGAAAAGGAACCATGCTTTGAGTTATTATGTAACCATTCCCATTGCTTTCATATGCTTGCATTCAATTCACTTTTTGGAATCACAAATACTTGAGGGTAACTGTAAGCAAACAAGTACAAGAACTTGTAGGACAAGAACTTCAACTCCCTGAAGAAAGAAATTGGGGAAGATATAAGAAGATGGAAAGATTCAATGCTCATGGATAGGTAGGATTAACATAATAAAAATGGCCATTCTACCAAAACAATATACAGATTCAATGCAATTCCTATCAAATTACAAACACAATTCTTTACATACCTAGAAAGAACAATTCTCAACTTCATATGAAAAAACAAAAAACCCAGAACAGCTAAAACAATCCTGTGAAATAAAAGAACATCTGGAGGTACCACCATTCTTGATTTCAAGCTACGCTACAGAGCTATAGTATTAAAAACAGCATGGTAGTGGCATAGAAACAGACCACTTGATCAACAGAGTTCAATTGAAGGCCCAGAAAATACCCACACACCTACAGTTAGTTAATTTTTGACAAAGAAGTCAAAATCATACAATGGAAAAAGGAAAACATCTTCAACAAATGGTGCTGGTCTAACTGGATGTCAACACCATATATATCACCTTATATAAAACTTAAGTCGAAGTGGATCAAAGACCTTAACCTAAAACTGGACACACTAAATCTAATAGAAGAGAAAGTGGGGGAAAGCCTCAAACTCATTGGCATAGGTGACAACTTCCTGAACAGAGCACCGATAGATCAGGCTCTAAGACCAACAATCAATAATTTTGGAACTCATGAAATCATAAAGCTCCCTGTAAGGCAAAGGACACTGTCATAAGAACAAAATGACAAGTCACAGATTGGGAAAAGTTCTTCTCCAACCCTACATCCAACTGAGGGCTATTATACAAAGTATATAAATACCTTAAGTAATCAAACATCAACAACCAAATAGTCCAATCAAAAATGGATACAATTATTTTTGTAAAACCACGAACAATGAACAATGCCAGATTTCAGAAATGGAAAGAACTTCATAAACAAGGAAAAGATGAAGAGCTATTTTCTTTGAACATATTAACTCAAAGGCTCACACTTGTTGTCTCTACAACCTTATGCTAAAATTTAAACAACTTTCATAATCTTTCACTTCTATCACTCTGACTTTCTTGTAAATATCTATTTAACATCAGTGATCTAATCTTATAAATATTATTTCTATGTGTTTTTTTAATTACCCACAACAAGTAAGGTCTAATCTATAAAACATCAGACATGGAAATTTCTCCAGTTTGGTTATTGCTAATTTTTAAAAAGTGTTAATTTTCTTCAACTGATTGAAGAAGAAATTGTCACATGTGCATGTGCACGCACGCACGCACGTGCACACAAACACACACACACATACACACACGAATATTAAGCTCTAAAGAAAATTGAAGTTTAAAGGAAATGAGTGGAATTTAAAAAGTTACTATACTGACCAAGTTAACCCAGACCCAGAAAGAAACATAGCATGTTCTCTATCATCTGAAATTTTGAGCTCCAAATCTTCAGATGATTATACAATCTGGAGTAAATTCTGAAGGTAGGAAAGCTTAAAAAAAGTGGGGGGGGGGTTGGCTGGTAAAATGAAAAAACAAATTGTGGGGCCAAAATAACTTAAGCAATAAGTTAGGGAAAAAGTCAGGGTGAATTGGGAGAATAAAGTAAGTTAACAAAAAGGAAGAAGAGGAGAAAATGGTAAAATAATAGTAAAGATATCTGAAAAAAGTTATATAGAAACAATCTTTCTATATTAAATTACAAATGATGAATATATATCTATGTGTAGACATTGACATGTTATATTTAAGAATATATTTATATACAAAGATATCTATATGCATGTAATAATAATTAATGGAAAGAGGCCATAGACTTGAGAGAAAGTACAGGTATATATGTAAAGGTTTGAAGGGAGAAAAGAGAAGGGAGGAATGTTGTAAATATATTGTAATCTCAAATTGTAAAGGCTGAAGATGGATGCTCTAATGTATTGAGAGAAACTGGGGACTGTTGAGGCAGCCATCTGTTTGTCATTTCTTAGTTTTGGAAATTTCTGGCTTTGTACTTCAATATATTTATCATTCTCAGGTCTCTGATGTAATTGAAGACTAGATAGTTATACCCTCATAGTTAAGTTTTAAGTGGTTTAGGAATTAAAAGGATGTTCTAGGTCTAAGAAGATGTTTTTACATTGGTAATGCAAGTTAGGATGGAAGTTAATTTAGGTATAGAACTTTAAACTCATTGACGTAGATAGATAATAGAAAATTAACATCAGTTGCCAAATATGTATGGACTTGACATTGGGAAAGTATGCTATACTTTATAATTTTCATAATTGTGGCCTAGTTATTCTTATTGTTTTGCATTATATTTAACGTTATAAGAAAAAGAGCCTTTTATTAGACTAAAAAGGGTAACTGTTGGGGAGAAAAGATACACCTTAAATTAAAAAAAAAAAGAAGATAAGAGAGTGAGGGGAAAGAGGGATCAGGAGGAAGAGGAGGGAGGGAATTTTGAGATGTAACTTGAATAAAATAAATATAAAAAAAGAAAATTGAATAAGAAACATTTACAATTTAAATGAGTTTTTCCTTCCTAAGCTGGCAATGGTTCCTTCAAGAGTCACAGATTATATAATAAAAACCCAATATCAGTCATGAGAAGCTGTCTTGAAACTCACTGGTCAGTGGAGCCCAAAAGACTGCCAAAGCATTATAGACTATTTCTATTGCTCTCAGTTGTCTCCCAGAGTTTGAATACAACATTTTATTAGTAGAACCAACATGCACTTCCAAAGCAAAATCCAGGTGATCTAAGCTGGAGCTTTCTTCAAAGTTGCTTCATTAAGTGTTAAATTCCATGACACTGCAAGGTACCATATAGGGGAAGGGAGTAGTAGTTCTACACAGAGATGATACCTGTGAACTTCTGCAAATAACCAGCATGGCCTGATTATGACCTAAAGTTGTAATAGGGCTGCTCATATCTTGGTGGTAACAAACAGCTCTTTAATTAGAGTTAAGTCCCACTTAAGAAAAGGGAAATCATGCTTGGTACTGGGAACTTAGCCAAGGAGTCAGACAGTTTGAAATCATAAGCTTTGGAGGAAAACTTACAAATTGGTTTACTAAATTAGAGTGATTTCCAAGTGTATTATAAATACTTACCATTATAACCAGATATAAGTATAGTTCCTACTCCTCAACAAAGAAACTTCTGTTTTCAACAGATGGAGACCATTAGAGAAGGCCACAATTAATCAAAATACAGAGAGCAAGTGTTATATGGTGTTCAGCCTGTACTGGTCCACCTACAAACTAATTCCTGCACCTAAGGCTTAGGAAACATCCCAGAAGAGGGTGAAGAAACATTGTAACGGCCAGAGGAACTGTGTGTCTTCTGTGAGATTAAATGTACAAACATCAGGGATTTTACCTCCATGAAGTTTTAGCAACATGTTTGCATAAACAAGACATGAATATTTAGGACAAAGCCAGAAATCACATCAGTCCCAACCAGAGCCAAAGAACTTCAGTCAGCTAAGGAATGCTGAGAAAAAGAGAAATAATCCAAATTTTGTTATATAACACAAACTTGTCTGTTCTGATATCATATATATTCATGTAACATTACACATATTGATATTGAATAATATATAAATACATACATAAATATATATACATCAGTATACATGTGCATCTGTATATTCATACAAACATGCATTCATATAATAAAGCAAAAGAGGCAGAGGCCATTAATTTGAGAGAGTGTTGGGGGCATGTATACAAAGGGTTTGAGGGAGGAAAGGGAGGGGGAAACTTATATAAGCATATTTTAATTTAAAATATATATCTATAATTGCAAAATGGTAAAAACTTAGAGACACATATTTCAATTAACCACTTAATGATATGTATCCTTTCCATACTATTTCATGAGACTTCATTTTGTTATTTATAACTTGCACCAAGTCCACTGCCTTTCACAGGAGATAATTATCTCTCTTCCCACGGATTCTCACAGATCTTTTTGCTTTCTGTCCTGTACATCCTTAACACATTCTATGAGAATTAACATCAACCTCACCCACAAAAAGGGATTTTGAACACAGTCCAGCTTTCAATGTTAACTTATAAAGTGGCTTATAACTGCATGATTTTTGCAACTCATGGAACATCTGTGAGCCTCTATTTTGCAATTAGACACCAATAGTATTTAACTTCAAAGTATGCTGCAAAATCTCTAACACTGCAAAACGTGAGCACTGGTTAGGGACTTCAAAAAGAAGTTACTGCTACTCATTTTATTATGAAAACATATTTGAATGGCATTAATAAGAACAATGTTAAACTAGTTTTCATTAATTATCAGTAGAGCTCAAATTGTTGGGTTTTTTTCCCCCAGGACTTTGTAATGGTGATATTTATTTTGCTTCTGGAATGATGCTTGGTTATAGAGAGATTATATTAATTCATCTTAATCTGATGGAGATGTCAGTGTGAGTATTGGCTCCTTTCTCATCCATGTGTGTAGGAAGTCAGTCTCTCAACTAATGATGGTAGTTATTTACCCAAGTTCTTTATTTGAACCCCTCAACAAACTCAGACTCTAAACCAGACTTGATAGAAAGTACCTCAAATTTGAAAGTTTTGTTGATTATTGAGTTTCCATGAAAGCTTTCTTCTGTTTTAAGGTCTCGATCTCTCAAGTTCCTGCATGCCTTTATTTTTTGAAATATTTTAGAAAAAAATGTTTCAAAGGGTGAGTCCCCTAACTCTTCCTGCCTTTTTTTTTCCCAGAGGGGGAAAAAAACTCACCCACCAGCAAGAGAAGGAAAATTTGTAACATGGAAATTTTAAAGTGGCATTTTATTCAATAACTCAAAATTAACCATTTAAAAATACACAATACCCCATGTAATGTTGTAATTTGATAAATTTCCCACAGCATACTTGAAGATAATTAGGTACAAATTATAAGGCTTAAATTTGAGCTAAAAAATGAATGTCTCCAGCTATACTCAAAATATTAAAATTTCCCATACAACATAGCTATTATTGAGTTTTATTTTCATTTGTCTTTGAAATATTTTGTATTATGCAGAAACCTGTTACAAAATAGAGTGCCTTAGTACAGAAACAAACCATGAAAGATTTAAGATGATTTTGACCAAGTCCCTGCCAATGTATGCTAAAGGGAAGAAAATCAGCTCTGTCTTCGAAAATTTGGTTGAAAAGCATCTTGTACACAGACAACTTTCCATCAGTGTAGATTTGCCTGAACTATTTTGTTTACTTTCTATGGTTGGCTGACTGTGAGGGCCTCAGTGTCAAATTCCATTATCGTGTGTGTACATGTAAAATTAATCAACAGGCCTAGCAACTCCCAGCACTGTCCCCTTAGAGCCTGAGGTTAAACATCTGTCTGGAATGATGTTTCCTGAAAAGCTTTATGTAATGGACAAAGGAGCTGAGAGTGAGCACTTAGTGTGGAAGACACTTGATCGGAAGTGCTGGGTTTCGGTGAACTGACAGCCTCACCCTTCAATCCAGAGGTTACCACCTTAGACTAAAAAAGCTTTTAAAACTTCATTCATCTGTGTTGCCTGACTGCCTTTAGCATTAAGCACTTACGCCTATGATGCTCTGAGCACTCGTGTCTTTCAAAGTTTCTTTAATATGGAAAGAAGATTGTTCAGGAATATCCAGCCCCTAGATCACAACTTAACTTTACCAAGTTTGGTAAAACTGTTTGATTTTTCCCCCCTTACTTTGAACCTTTTAAGAGCATAGAGTAAGGTCTTCAAAACAAGTAGAGGCTGGCTTATGCATGAGTAAGTTTTTCTTAATATTAGATAGGGTTTATGACGTGTTATCTTGCAGAAGGATATAATGGAAAGAACATGATCTTGGGTTGTGATCCTGGGATCCGCTGCTTTCTTGCCAGACACCCTACACTGTGCTGTTTAGCAACATTATAGGTCTGCTGATGGATTTATGTGGCCTGTGTTGAATCTAGAATCTGACAAAATAAGTCACTCTAGAAAAGTGTGACTAGTTAAATCTAAACTATCAAAATTCTAAATACCTACATTTTGGTTGTCCCTCTGTGGTTTTTCGTTTGTTTATTTAAATAATGATGAAGAGGACATTGGAATGTTTATAGGAGCTAGTCCTATCCATCCATAGCTGGAAACTCTAATTCTCAGAAATGTTTGATGTTACAATTTGTTTTTATATAAAATATTTAACCTGCAGCATTGCTAGGGAATTGAGTTTTGTAACTGAGGCCTTTTCAATATGTAAATGATATTCTTACTTTCAATTTCTACTAATCTTTTTCCTATATGTATTCCATACATTATAAATCCAGACATAAAATCTATATTCAGATCATCTAATTTATTTTATTGATACTTCTAAGAGGAATTAAGGGAATACTTTTTGTTAAAAAAACTAAATCATATTCCAATTAATTCAAATATTTCCATCCAAGCTTCCATTTGATTATATTTGAAATAGTACTTTCTATGAAGTAAGTAACATTCCAGGTGGTCATTAGATGGTACCATAATCTCATAGGACTACTGTCCTCATAAGACAGACAAGAAACCCCAGGGCTCCTTAACAAATGCACAGATATAAAGGATCAAACAAAGACACAGTAAGCAAGCAGCCCTCTGCAAACCCTGAAGGATGTTCTCACCATAAACTAATGTTGTTAGCATCTTCCTAATGAACTTAGAAACTGTAGAACCATTGAAAATAACTTCTCTTGTTTAATTCACTCGGTATGTGCTATCTTGTATGGAGACCTAAGTTAAAAAAGACAATTATCAAGTAAGTCTTGTTGTCATTCACTGATTAGTGATCAGTGAATCAGAGATCACTGATTCTCTGTGACCACAATATGAAAAAGCTAAAGATTAAAATGAAGTCTTTAGCACCTTATAAACTTCCCAGGGAACCCTGAATGAGGTCAAGGAGCAACGGCTTGTGAGTTTTGCTTTACAAAATCCAAATTTCCATTTATAGGATATTGAGAATCTATAGTGAAGTCCAGTCAACACACACACACACACACACACACACACACACACACACACACACACAAACACACACACATATATATATAAATTTGGAATATGTGTCTTGTTACTTTACACCATAATTTTAGTCTGTGGTTAGGAAGAAAAATGTGGGCGGCAACTTGAAGAAAAGGCCCAATTGTTGCTAAGTATAAGGGCTTTGGCTGCTTCAGAATTTAATATTGCCAACTTGGTCAGACTCTGTGCCTCTTTGTGGAATTTTGCAGTCCAGTCTATGAACGTAAGATTGTCTCGGTATGGACTCCTGCCATGAGCCATCCAAGACTGTGGAAGACTAATATAGAATTAGTGGAGGCATAAGTAGTGAATATTTTTCTAAGGTAATTCTCCATTTGTTATGATACTTGTCTATTTTCTTGAATATAGAAATGAATCATATCATATCAATGATGATTCCCTAAAGAGTCTCAGAAACCATAGCTTATGTTGAGAAGAAGAAAATTGAAGCATAAGACATAGCCATTACACTCACAGAAGAACCATAAAGTAGTCCTCCAATGTTAGGCTCAAGACGGTCTCTTACTCAGTTAATTTTATGGATGCATAAAATGTGAAAATAAAATTCCAAATGACTTCCTTAAGTTTCATGCTTGTGTTGAATCAAGTCTAGATGGAAACAGACTCTTCAAGTTCCTACCAACATTTATAAGATTGTGACATCTTTGAGCACTTAGACATTGTGTGTTGTCACAAGCGATTCTTTTCCATTTTTCACCTTAATCCATCCTGTCCCTAATTCTGTCTGTCCTGTCATCCTTTTTCAACACTTAAGACAGCTCTGTTCTACCATTTTGTAGACTTTTCAGGTGTCTAAATTCTTCTTCTTACTTCCTCTATTAATCAATTTTCACTACTTTTCTGGAATTTATTTCATGGCAAACTAAGTAACCAGTAAGAAGTGGTGGAGTCTCAGTTATAAAGCAGAGACATGCCTTACAGACTCCAAATCATGAATACTACTGGGTTTGAGAAAGTACATTTTTAGCAAGAATAGCATAGATCTACTTATATGTTGATTAAGGCAAGATCTGTTGACTTTGATATTTTACCTATCAGAGGAAAAGCTTCTTTGAGCAATCATGAGAAAACCAGTTTTCTTTAAATATCCATGAGATATAGAGATGGGGTTACAAAAAGCAACACACTTACTGAAAGCTTTTATATAGAAAATATTTCTGAACCATTGAAGATGAAAATATAAATAGCAAAAAATAAAGACTGTGTAGACTTGACAGGAAACAATGATGTTACTAAGAGAGCTATAATTATGAAATGGTACTTGGGTGGTGAATTAGCTAAGCTCCATTCCTCTACTGGGAATATGTGAGGAAAGATCATGCCACAATAGCATGTAGGTGAAGAAAAAATACACAAGCCTGTGATTTGGTTCTAGTCTTTAAAACAATAATTACCAATCTTAAACATTAAATCTTTTAAACTATGGATTTTATTCTAAAACTTTACTCTAGGGAAACACTTAGATAATATCCATGCCAATATAACAGTAAGAATGCATAGACTCTCTAGCCACATTTAATATATGGGTATTATTATAGTAAACCATGGTTAAAACTCCATTTATTGCCTTAGAGATCCTCATTTATGGATTATTATATTTGTCTCATAGAGATAGAAATTTGCTAGAGTATATTCCTCTTAGGGGACATGAGAATGTTCTTACTTCAACTCTCTGTAGACAACCTGTCACATGTACATGGATAGAAAGAAAATAATATGAAAAACAGTAACTGAACTCAAAGCCTGGACTTCACACCAAAGGTAATAACCGTCCTCACTTGTATGTAGTTTGTTATCTTTAGTGTCTGGATGCTTTGGTTCAGTGTTAAGTTTGTGAGGTTAACACAAATTGAAGTTGCCAATATTGTCATTCTACATCATTTTCAACCTTTCCTAATGCTGAATAGTGGTAAGAAAAAAAAATATATATTTTACTCCCAAGAGTTATGGTAATAGGTTCCAGTTTGAAGCTACTTAACAGTGCTGTTATTAACATTCTACTTCCACTCTTCAACAACACATTTTTGTTGGACATATACCAATACCTAAAGTTGCAGAATCATAGAATTTGAAACTATTGGTTTTCCAAAGTAATTTCACTCACCCTGGTAATTATGAGAGTTGCAATTTACTTCATTTCTTGGCCAACAATGGATATTTTTCTGTCTTGTTTTTGTCATGTGATGGTTGGCTACAGAATCGAATTTTCCTGGAAGGTAATGAAAAGGGGAGTCTTTGTATGTTATTAGCAATTTGGCTGGCATACTTTCTAAAGTTTATATTTAGGTTCTCTTCCTATTAATCACAAATTATCTTGTCTTCTTTTAATTTTCCAATGAGAAGAGTAAATACTTTGTGTGTGTGTATACATCTGCATATGTGTGTGTGTGTGTGTAAAACTTATATTAATATACAAGTTAACAAGTGTGTGTGTGTGTGTGTGTGTGTGTGAAAAACTTATATTAATATACAAGTTAACTTTGATATTTGCATAAAACTTGTACCATTATAAGTTTTTAAATAATAAAACGTAGCTCATATCTCTCATTCCTCTTTTGGACTTTTTTTCACCTTTTATGTTGTGCTTATTTTGTTTGTCGGTGTGTTTTGTGGTTTGTTTTTATTTAGAAAAAGGCTCATAGTCTGCGGTATCATGTAACACTAATTTTTGAAGATGACTCTGAACTTAGCCTTTTGCCTTTACCTTGATGTCATGGTGATTACAAGAAAGCAGCACAACACCTGACTTCAATGTTACATTCAAAAAACGCACGATCTAATTTTCCCACAATCCACTGCTTCATGTTTGTCTTTTTTTGTAATTTTTATGTATTCTGATCAAGAAACACTTGGCAGGCTTTAAATTGAAAATACACTGTGATGGAGAGGTAACTTGAAGTAATAAATAAATATTAAAAAATATATTTTCTAAATTTTTTCTCAAAGCTTTATTTTACACTTCTTGCTGACTGTTCAGCCAATCATTTATGTTTAGGATAGGAATTCAAAATCACTTCTCTCAATAAATGGGCGAGCATGATATATATTATAATTCTGTATAATAAGTGATAAACTTTGCTGTATTTGAGAGAATAAAAAAGTATGACCCTCTTTTGACTTGTTTCTAATTGCTATTATTGTTTAGTATATTTTTCTAATAAGTGTTCACTTTATTGACTATAGTTTTTCATTGAAAACAACGTCTGTGTGATGTTACTTTTCATTGACACTTCCTTATTCTAGACAACTGCTCTACTTTGGACTTATAGATGTACTCTGTTATAGATTCTTAGTAGATTTTGAGACATGTTTCTGTATGTCTTTCATTCAAATTCTTCCATGAGTTCTCCCTGCCTATTGTTAGTTATATGCATTTCTTTTTTATGTTTATTTATTACTTCACGTTACACCTCCATCACAGTTCCTTCTTTCCACCCCTCCCAGTCCCACTCTCCCACTCTCTACCCCCTCTCCCTTCCATCCCACTCCTCCTGAGTACAGTGTCCCTACATACCAGTCCCCCACCACAGTTCAACAGTCATATGAAGGCCAAGAGCCTCCTCATGTATTGGAGGCCTACAAGGCAGCCTCACTAGGGCAAAGTGTCTCAAGGCCAGGTAACAAAGTCTATGTTCCTGTTCCCTTGGGTGCAGTGGCCGCATTTTAGTTATCATGTACTATATGGCTAAAATATTATTATAAGTGAATAGATGCCATGTGCATCCTCTGACTCTGGGATAGCTCACTCAGGATGAGCTTTTCTCATTCCATCCATTTGGGTAGAAATTGCATGATTTTATAGTTTCTGAAGTCTGCGTAGTATTCCATTGTGTAGATGTACCACAGATTTTTTTTTATTCATTCCTTGGTTGAGGGATATCTGGGTTGTTTCCAGTTTCTAGGTATTTGCATTTCTAAATGTAAAGATTCAACTTATTGAATTTTGTAAAAATTCTTCCTGGTAATCTATGTCATTTAATTTTACTTTACTTTAGAGAGAACTAAAATTCTAATAATGATGATACCTGAATACACACAAAGAATTCATATACCAAGCTAATAAGATTATTTAATTTGTCTTAATTATAAATTATGTTTTTGATAGAGTATTGCTCCTTCATAACTAGTGTTCAATGTATTACTAAACATTGAATGAGATATATGATAACTTAATAATTTTCTACATATTGGTACTAGTATAAAAGCTATATTTTATTTTTCATATTTATCTTTTAGTACCAAGGGCAAAAAATTCTGCAGGAAAAAATTTTGCATAAAACATTTGCTGTATATTTTATATGTGTTTTTGGGTTGTGTGCATTTATATATACAGAATCACACCTGTATTCCTAGGCATAAGGCATAAGATGGCCTCAGATTCTTCCAGCTAGCATTACAAGCATTTACAGATAGTGAGTAGTATTTCATTGTATAAATGTACCACAAGTTTTTTATCCTTTTTTCAGTTGAGGGACATCTAGGTTGTTTCCAGTTTCTAGCTATTATAAATAAGGCTGCTATGAACATAGATGAGGATATGTCTTTGTGGTTTGGTCAGGATTTCTTTGGGTTGATACCCAGAAGTGATATGGCTGGGTTTTGAGGCAGGGCTATTCCAAGTTTTCTAAGATATTGCCAGACTGATTTCTATAGTGGTTGTACAAGTTTGCACTTCCACCAGCAATGGAGGAGTGTTCCCCTTTCTTCACAACCTCATCAGCATGGTACATTTACACATTGGAATACTACTCAGCTATCATAAACAAAGAAATCATGCAATTCACAGCCAAATGGATGGAACTAGAAAAGATCATCCTGAGTGAGCTAACCCAGATTCAGAAAGATGCACATGGCATCTACTCACTTACAATTGGATTTTAACCATATAGTCCAGGATAACTATCCTACAACCAACACAACAAAAGGATCAGGAACATAGGCTTTGTTACCTATTAATGGGACAATTTGCCCTAGGGGTGCTACCATGTAGGCTTCCAGTGCAACAGGAAGCTTTTAGCCCTCATATGACTGTTGAACTGAGAGGGACTGATATATAGGGACACTCCACATGGCAGGAGTGGGATGGGTGTGAGAGGGAGGGGAGTGTGAGAGGGTAGAACCGGGAGGGGTGGAAAGAGGGCACTGTGATGGAGATGTAACTTGAAGTAATAAATAAATAAAAAAGAAGCATTTACAGAGTGTTTAGTTTGTCATGGGAATATTAAATATACCAAAAAAGGAGCATTTACAGAGTGTTTAGTTTGTCATGGGAATATTAGGCTTTGACATCTTGTCCTCATGATTGCACAGCAATTGCTATTAAATATTGACCCGTATAACCCAATACCTCTGTGATTTTGTGTGTGTGTGTGTATATATATATATATATATAATTTAGAGTATTTTATGCCTTAATAATCCATATTTACTCAAGCAATTCAGCCCATTGATTTCTAGATTTTTCTACAACAAGTTGTATTAATTCTTATACACAGTTTCAAAACCCATTTGAGATTTTGAAAGAAAAAAAAACCAGTAAAACTGAGTTCTCATTCAGCTACTTTGAATATTAGTGATTTTTAATATGGTCTGTATGTTTCACATGTTTTAAAACTAGTTATAAATACTGTCACTAGCAAAACCCAGTAACTGTCCATAGTGTTGAGAACAAGTAGTAGAGGAGTGCTTGACCTTAAATGGGACAGATACATCGCAACTTCCAAGGCTCAGAGAATATAATAGAAGAGGAATCTGAAAGAATGTGAAAGTTGGACCATGGGTATCTGTTGGACATGAAATAACATTGAATAAAAATTGGTAAAAAAAAATTGCATTAAGTAATGTATTAAAATTTGTCAATCTGATAAGAGCATGTTTAAAACTTGAAAGCAAAAACTATTAAAGATTTACTTCTATTAGAATTTTTAATTTTACTTTGAATGGTTTATTGATTTATTGATTCATTGATTTACACCAAGTCTCCCTAAAGAGCCCAGGCTGTCCTGTAACATAGGCCCCAAACTCACAGATATCTTAATTTTTAAGCCTATAATTTAGCAGATGAAGTCATATGTACACTCTAACATGAATTGCCAAGTTACCTTTCAAAGCATTGGTAGACCTTGTAACCTACAAGTATCACAAGAAAGACTGAATTTTCAGATCATGCTGAGATATATATCATAGATTTGTTTTATGGTCAACAAGTTGAAGAAGTGGGTGGAACATAGAACAAGGGACTGTTAAACTAGTCATGATGTTTCTGTGTCAAAAGCTGTATTGATTTTTCTTTCATCACTGATTTCTTCTGAAACCTGTATGTGAGAAAAAAATTAATTTGTTGAAAAGCTGGCATGCTTCTGAAAAGTTTCACAATTGTTATATTACTTTCTTGTCTCAGTTCTGAAAAGAGAAGAAAATTCTTAAAAGGTAGAAATGAGTAATTAAGTACACTGACACACACATACACACAGAACTACACATACACACATACAAGTACACATGAACACACACATACACACACATACACATTGAAAGAGAGTGAGAGAGACAAAGAGAGAGTGAGGGAGAGAGAGAGGTTATGAATAAAATTGTTCAATATTAGATGCTGAAAATTCAGAAACTAGCAAGCTACACTGCTCACAAACTTCTCTTTAATATATTTGAATCTTATTTCCATTTGGTGCCAACCACTGGCACAAGAAACATGAGAAAGTTGTAAGGTTTGGCTTCTTTGTCTTATAACTCTTATGCATATGCATTTCAGTTTCTTAATAATAGGTAGAATTTTCCTATTGATATATAATCCAACTGATCTTCACATAGAGAAAAATTATTATCATTTCTATAATACAATTTTCTTAATGATTAAGTGAGCTATTTCAGTCATTGTTAAATATAGTTATAATCTGTAGGAATTTCATAATGGTGTAATTAACCAATTATATGTCATGAGTAAGCCTGCCCAAATTGTTTTGACTCTGAAGCTTATAAATAATAAAAATTTCACTCATAAGTACAAGAAATAGAATTTTTGGAATAATGGATTTTGCCATTTAAAAATTTTATTTTGTTTTCACAATTTCATACATGAAGACTATATTCACATTATTTCCACATCTCTTCTACTTCATTCCAACTCCTTCTGTGTTGCTCCCCACAATCTCAGTAAAGATTATCTTGTCTTTAATTATTATTGTTGATATATACATAGATCAATACATAGATACATATATAGACGAAAATAGGTATAGGTAGATACAGATAGATGACAGATATATGATGGATGATAGATAGATAGATAGATAGATAGATAGATAGATAGATAGATAGATGGATGACAGGTAGATAGACAGATGACAACTAAGTAGTTAGAAGATAGGTAGATATCTTATAGATAGATATAAATACTTAAATGATAGATTGATTGACAGATAGATGATAAATTTATAATCTATTGACTCCATTTAGTTTTGCTCACATTAATATGTGTGTAGAACTGAACACTTGGGACTTGAAAACCTCTATTTCAGAGATCTCATCCTCATTGAAAACTACTTTGCTTTTTTTCCAGAGTATTAAATACATAATTGACATTTATTAAATCATTCTTATTTATTAATTTATTTTTCACATTGTATCTCAATCAAAGTCTCTTCTCTCCTCCCTTCCTGCTCTTCCCTCTCTCCCTTCTTCTGTCCCTCCCTTCCTCTTCCTCATCACTGTCCTCTCTTCCTCAGATGAGGAGAGCCCCCGTGTATCAAACCCTCCTCAGTTCATCAGTCAAGTAAGGGCTAAGAGCTTCCTCTTGCACTGGAGTCCTACATGGCAGCTCCACTAGAGAAAAGTATCCCACTAACAGGTAACAAAGTCTATGTTCCTGTTCCTTTCAGTCTGTTGCTTGTAGAATAGTTATCCTGAATTTCTTACTTGTACAAATATGAGATTCATTATGAGTCACCATACAGGTATATGAAGTACTTTTATCATATTTACCCATTATCTTGTCTTGTCTCCTCTTTCTTTCCCACTGTCTCTTATTCTAGAGAATGCTTTCTGTTCATGTTTTTCTTTTCTTTTATTAAAGCCCATATTTTGTATTTGAAAAAAAAACATGGTATTTTTTCTGAGACTGGCTTATTTCATATAACATAGTGTTCTCTAGTTCCATCCATAATTTCATTTTGCTATGCTCAGAAAGACTCGGGAAAATGGGCCAACTCATAATAGCTTCAAAATTAAGTCAACAAATAAAACCAATCTAAATATAAACTGAATCAAAGAACTGAGGAGATATCTATAACTTTAAAACACAGAAAGAGGGCTGGAGAGACAGCTCAGGAGTTAAGAACACCAGTTACTCTTATAGAGGACTACAGTTAAATTCCCAGCACATTCATTATGTAATTCACTACTACCTGTAGCTTTAGCTCTCTGTTTGTGAGAGGGAGGATCTGATGTCCTTTTCTGGCCTTCTCGGATATTACATGTACATGTATCTATAGATACAAATAAATAAAAATAAAATACTTTAAAATGTTAAATGGCTTAGAGAATATTTGGAATATAAGTGTATTACTGATGTCAACCTAAGTATTCAACTTAATTCCTATCAAATTTCCAATAAAAGAAATAGAAAAAAAACTTGAAATTCATATGGAACTCTGAATTTTGACTCTGAATATGGAAAACAATTCTGAGCAAAAAGAGGAATAGCAGAGGCACTGAAATACCTGATATAAAATATACACTATAGAGCCACAGTGATACAGGGCAGCACAAGTAGCATCATCACAAAACAAATGAAATAAGAATGGACGATTTGCAGACTGGGGCATATGAGGTTATTCTCAAAAGTGTTCCTTCTCTGAAACCATCTCTTTACTTCAAATATCCCGCTTCTCATGCTCAGCTCTTCACATCCTTCCTGGAATGCACCATTTTTCAGCTGACAGTCCCTGTTGCTTTGTTGCTAAGGTACATAGTTCCCTTTTCTATCTTCAAAAACAAAAACAAAGCAGCACCCTAGATAATGATTCGAGGTAGAAACAATGTTTCTCTCCTTATAAAGGGCCAAAAGACTGGGGAATTGCAGTTTCTACTTACCTGGAGAAAGAATGAACCTTCTTGTTTCCACAAAGATAGTTTCCTATCCCAACCACAAATTCCATATTATACCTCAAAAGAGTCTGAATGAAGTACTTACACTGCTAAGAAGAGAAAAAGGAAAACTTTTCACTCATCAAAAATGTAAATGTATATTCTTCTGCTGCTGTGCACTAATATAAATGGAAACTTTTCATTGGAAAATAACCAGAGTTTACTTTCCACTGTCTATAGCTACATTCTTGAGTTATATGGGTTAAACTTCTCTTCAGTGTACAGCTTTCAGTGCTTTTGACTGGCCTATAATGCCATAGCATTCATGATTTTAAATTTCTTAGAGAAAGATTTGATGAAGATTAAGGATTTATTAACAAAATTTGCTTTTTCACATTGTAGACTAGCCAAAAAATTTCAATAATATCATTTATTATCTTTCCAAAATTCAAAGATAAGTTGCTTTATTAGTTTAGTGAATTCTGTATATTTGTAAAAATTGGAAAGATGTATTTTCTGTTTATTAAAAATAAATACAACTTCTGCGTTTATTTTTAATAATCAACATTTCAAAGCCAACCTGAAGTTATTCAGTCTATCTACATTTAAATTAAACAAAAGCTAAGCAAATTTAATTGGCTAATTACTTTTCAATTGGGCTTTATCTCCTTGATGATAATGGAGAATTTCTAACACCTACACATTATATGCATTGGGAAACTAACAATTTAGTCTTGTGAAGATACTTAGTTGAGAAACAGTTTATTTGATACAGAAAGAATAACAAAGCCTAAACACATATAGGCGATCTTTACATATAAATCTCTTTTGTTCTGAAGAGTATACCCTATAAATCTTGAAAGCACATGGATATGCAACTATTTATTTCAGTCCATTATGTTTAATGTTGTTACAGACATGCAATCAGAACACAGAGAATGGTCATATAAACTCTAAAAACAGTGCATGGGAACAATAATTATAGCACTGATTTTGACAAGTTCTAAATGCTCCTTGTTGGAGGATAGTTTTATATATGGAGTTTATTAAGCATTCCGTTGTATATGCTAGTGAAATTGGCCTCATTCTAACCATATTGCCCTGAGTAGTAGACTATTATTTCTACAGATCGCAATGAGAGATTCAGGATACTAAATCATATGTGTTTGCAGCTGAAGCTCACATGTGTAGTCTTTTATTTTTCATTCCCCGTTTTGGAAATCAGAGAATAAGATAGATTCACAGATGATTTTGAAAATGTGAAATGAAGTAGACAAAGAGAACAGGGATATTAATTCAATCAACAAGACACATCATTAGAATGCAGGATAAAAATCAAAGTAGGATTTTATGGAAACCAAAGATTTAATTACTTTTTTTAATGCAGCCTTGAGTCCTAAGAGGTTGGGATGATACTGACATGATGACGTGCCAAGTTATGAATCATGGATTTAAGTCCAAATAAATTGATTAAGACTTATACAGAGAAATAACATGGTTGCATTTAAATATTTTGAGCAAATTCAATTTGATATGGTGAAAGAATATCTCAGGTATTATCATAGTATGCATTAGAGAAATAGTAGTTGATGTATAAGAAAATAAATATCTTCCATCATAATGTCAAACCTCATCAAGAAAGTGAATGTTGCAAGACTGCAAAACAGACTTGAGAAATTCTAAATGTAGAAAGCTGGAGTTTCCACCACTATATTCCAAGATACCAATCATAACTAAAAATTATGTTTTAAGGCTCATGGGATTAATGCTTAGCTCTACCAGTGTAATGTAGAAAGTGAAGGACAACTTGTGTACTGTCTCTAATATGTATCAGAAGTTTAACACATTTTCTGAAACATAATATGTACTCAATTAATTTAATTCAATAAATAAATTATGCTCCCATTTGTCCAACTCACAGGACACCTTGAAAAGAAAAACTGTATATAACAAACTATGAGGGGATTGATATCTCTCATGATTGTATACATAAGGATATATTTTCAATATGTTATAGAGATACTTTCGTAGAGATAGTCATATTATAGGCATTAATTTGCTCAATAACTGTAACCATTTATTCCACACAATTCTTTCCTATCTAGGTTATATCTGATGCTGACAACCCTTCAACTACAGACTTCAAAACATATTCTTATCTAATACTCTCAGAAGATAATACATTGTGTGAATTATAGGTCCATGCTTGCTATTAAATGTGACCTGCAAAATGACAATTGCATTTTTTGTTATTTTATTAGAAAGTGATATCACTGATAGAAATTAAATGAATGCAAAGAGTCACCAGTAGCTTGCTATGGAGATGAATTTTCATGAAAAGGAGAGGTATGACAGGCTTAATATTTCATTGTTGATTTGAAGGATAATGGCATTGAGAAGTCTCAAATTACTGCTCAAGAACACATACCCTACATGTCTAGTGCCATGTCATATAAACATTTCAGCCTAACATGGTCATCACTACCATGTTTGGCTTCCAGAATTTGCTTGAAATATACTTCCTTACCCCTCTTTCACAGAAATCAAGAATATTTTAGCAGTTTTGTGTTTGAACACTTTTCTTCTTTCTTACACTCAAAGTATCAGCAGAGAGTGATAGTATGTATTGTGTGTTGCAAATGAAATGGTGAAGCTGGAAATTGTTTTTCCAGTTTCTATGATACGTCATGTTGATGTTAACCTTTTCAAAAGGAAAGGCTTTGAGAAAGTTTAATTACAAAAACAGTGCCCTCTGTGCTGAAAGGAATTTGGAAAAAAGGTGGGCAAAATGTGTTATGTAACTTTCTTAAAAACATCTGGTGAGTGTAATCAATCAGAGTGCGGCACTTGATTAAAATTTGTGTTCTGCAACATAAAATAGCTGTGTGTAGTATCACTCAAATGGCTCACATGCTTTGTGATGATCTAGTTTTATTCTCTTCTTATATTGAGTTGTACATTAGTAAGCTTCCATGTGGCTGTTTTATACTTTTGATGAACTCTCCTCTTCTTTTCAATCTACATCTTTCTATACTTAAAATTTTCTGCTCCTTGTATTCTCCCTACTTTCTTTTAATGTATGCTTTACTTTCCTATTCTCCCTTAAGCTGTCCCCCTGACACATTGCCTCCTTCCCAATTCCTGATTCCCTGATGTTCATGGGTATATAGCTTAAATAAGCAAAATGACTAGACTCAAAACATCATACATGTGCGAGGAAGACCAGGCAATGATTGTATTTCTGGGCCTGGCCTATCTCACATAGTATAATTATTTCTAGTTCCATTCATTTTACTGTAAAGTTCAGTGTAATAAAATACCATGTACATATGCACCACATTTTCATTATCTATTTATCTTTTGGTTGGTTTCCTGAATGGTCCTATGTGCTAGAACAGAAACATATAGACATAAGGAAATAGTTTTGCAGTCATGTAGAGAATCCTTTGGATAAACTATCCTGTACAATATAGCTGAGTCACAATGTAGTTCTGTTTCTAGATTTTTTTCTTTTACTTTTTTTTTAAAGAAACCCCAGAATGATTTTCAAATTAATGCATTAGTTTATAATTCTTCTAACAGTGTGTAAAGATTCCTCATTCCCCATATCCACACCAGCATTTGTTGCCAATTGTATTTTTGATGGATGTCATTCTAACTGGGAAGATAGGCAATCATAATTATATTTAATCTGGACTTCCATGCTGACTAAGGTTGTGGAACACTTTAAAATTTTTTGCAAATCTCATACAATTATTTTATCAAATTCACCCTCCCTCTCTTAACTCTTCCCAGAATGCCACTATCTTCTCTTCCCACTAAACTATGTGCCTTTCCCCCCCCACCAATAAAGGCCAACTTGTGCTGCTCAAATATCACTGGCTCTGTGGTTTTTCAATGGATTTAGTTCAGCTATATCCAGAAGATATTGTTTTCTGTTAGCCAACCACCACTTCTGGAATTTATACTCTTTCTTCCTCCTCTTCTTCAGCGATTCTTGAGCTTTAGGAGAAGAGGATTCAACCAAAATATGTATTCTGAATAAATTAAATAAAATACTCTACAATGAAAACTTTAAGACACTGAAAAAGTAATTGAAGCAAATGGCTGAAGCTAGAAAGATCTCCCCTGTGTCACTGTTTTAATGTGTTTGTTGTTTTGATGATTGGCCCTCTACAAGAGAAGTTTAAAATAGGATTTACTAATGTTTCATTGAGAATAGATCCTTATTTAAAACAAAACACTCTATGTGAGTGTTTTGCCTGTACAAAAGTCAACCAATACTGTAATAATTGTATACCCAAACAGTGAGATAACTGAAATATATGCAGCTAGAAAATTATATAGTTAATAGCTTGCTGTACTTTTATATTATCATCTGGCATGTTGGTAGATCTCTCTTTCTTTGTTGCAGAGAATTAATGGACTACATCATTGTTTTCCTTCAGTAAATTGCAAGTAATTCTTATTTGGCTTCTAGCCTTAAAGGACACCTTGTCCATCTCTCACTCCAGAATTTAGACTTTGATGCACATTTGAGCTTTTCTGTCTGTCTTAGAATTGCAGTCTCACATAGTTTTCAACTAGTTTGTATTCTGTTTTCCATTTATTCATTTAAAAAACTTAGTTGAGCCTAAAATAAAATATAACATTTGATTGTTTCCAAGAATCAAGATATTTGAAAGTTGAAATTTGTTTACTTTATTTACTATAATTTAAGTTTTAGATATAATTGCTGAACTTTTTATGTGTCAAGTTGAGATTATATATAGTAGAAATGAGAAAGTACTAAAACTAAAACTTCTAGAGCAGAAAAAGATAAATGCTTTATTTAATTTACTAGTTCTTAAAGACAACTGAGGGAGAATCCAAATGTTGATGATACACCATTAGGCACTACTCAAAAAATCTTCACAGAAACAGAAAATAATATATCTGAGCATTCAAAACCTGTGGTAAATTTTCAGATAGCATATCATACACAGTATTAATGGAAAAATTGAGAAAGGGGAAAATGAAATTTAGAACTACTAATGTTAAAGAAATCACCAAATAAATGATAGATACCAAACCAACTCAAAAGGCAAATATTGTGGGACACTGTAGTCATTGTGGAGCAAGAATGAGGTCTAGCTGTGTCCAAACCCTGAAAATCTTGGTTTGAGACAAGCAGGACCATTTCCTCTCCATTCTAGGCTCGCACATTCTGATCCATGTAGCCTTTCTGCCACCACCTCTGTCACCCATGAGATAGATGGTCATGTAACATGATGGCCAGTTTATGGGTTAAACTTCCTCTCTCCTAATATGGTCATGTCCAGCAAAGACCTGAAAATTCTCCTAAAGCAAATAAGACATTCCTAACACCATGTTCCCAGCCAACAATATATATGTGTGTGTATACACACACACACACACACACACACACACACACACACACACACACACACACAC
>CAJQZJ010001511.1:1212203-1258351 GCA_907164525.1 Lophiomys imhausi | reverse complement strand
CACACACACACACACACACACACACACACACACACACACACACACACCATTCACCACAAAAGCCCCTAACCACTCCCAAAGGTTTAAATAGCCATGATTCCTGTCAATTAAATGAGCTGCCTCACTGAAGCCTGCTTCCTAAGAGTCTGTTCTCATTGCTCTCACTGCTGCCTGTTGTTTCCATCCTCTCTCAGGCCACCAGTTGTGATCATACAGTTAAGATGGGGGAAGAGGACTGGGAACAACGTACAAGACTTTATTTTTTTGTAAAAAGAAAGAAAAAATAGGGCAACTCATAAGAAAATCAGCATAAGTAGAACTATATATAGAAAATCAAAAAGAGTGCTTGAAAGTCACTGGTTCGATGAAAGTTGTGTCTGAGGATACAAATATTATAAGGAAAGCTGGCATCAGAAATTATGCAAGAGAGAAGTGAATTGTTTAAAGCAACAGAAGAAACAAACTGCCAAGAAATATTCTATAGTTAGAAAATATCCTGAAATTGGAGGAAAAAAAGTAGAAGCAATAAAAATTGGAGATCAACATTGTACATTTGAAGTCAGCCTTGGAGGCATAAAGAAACTTTTCCCAAAAGGAAAGCAAGTGAGAAATTCATGATTAAAGTCATAAAGGTGCAAGTACATCAAGAAGAGAAAAAACTTGGACATATTATTTTTACAGATATTTAGTGATGTGTGCCCATGTGCATCACAGTATTCATGTAGAGGTCAGAGGACAACCGATTGTGTTATCTCCACCTGCCATGCGATTCCTTGCTGTTAAAGTTAGGTTGTCAGGCTTGACAATGTCCTTACCCACACGGTCATTTCAACGCACCAGATGATTTTTTAAAATGTTTTAAAAAATTATTCATTATTAAATATACTAAAATATAATAGTAACTTATGTAAAGGAATGAGAGCAAAAAGGTGTTTGGCAAGTCTGGTATAAAATTCAAGAAATGAATAGAAGGATTGTTCCAAGGAATGAGGAGGAATTAAAACTACTCTATGCATGATTATGTACTGTATATGAAATTGCATAGTATTATTTGAAGAACAATTTAGATTTCTTTAAATGTATATTGGAAACTCACCAACATTATTTAAAATTTTTAAACACAATTCATAATTTGAAATAACCAAAAGGGGAATAGTAGAAAAAGAAACAACAGTATTGAAAATAAGGTAAATAATATTCGTATGTATTTTAATTTAAACATAAGATTAATCACTCTATGTGTAATTATTCTAAATATATTGAAATCAGAAAGATTGTATGGATAGATAATTAAGCAAGATTTAACTATATGCATTTTCTAGAAAATGTACTCTAAAAGAAAAAAAGTAAATTTCAGAGAGAAAATCAAAACAAACAAGAGAAATTAGGAAATATTTGATAGTATATACAGATAAAGAAATTGGATGATAAAAGACAAACCAATCCTTAAGCTGAATGTATGAAACAAAAACTCATGGAACTAGGAAGGATAAAAAATCCATAGTAAGATCGGATACTTCATCTCTCCTTGGGCAATAATTGATAAATCAGCAAGGATAAAAGTAACTTAAACAACAGTTAAAATCAATTTTATCAAACATTTATTAAGTAAACAGAAGAAAATAGTTTGATTTAAGCTGTTATGAATCAGTAACTTGTATTATATTTTGATCTATTAGGTGAGTTTTAAGAATTGTGATTAACGAACTGAGGGGGGGCTCATACACGGAGACACCCCATACTGGAGGGATGGGATGGGTGAGAAACGGGGTAGAGGGTGGGAGGGAGGGGCCAGAAGGGGGTGTAGGGAAGGGGCAGCAATGGAGATCGAATGAAGTAATAAATAAATGTTAAAAAAAAGAATTGTGTGTGTAGGAAATTTGAATTCAGATCACAGTAGAATTTAGGATAGAACCAAAATCAGAAAAGTAGCTGAAACCTTAGAAAGTATTTGAAGATTAATACACATATAAAAATCAATAAGATCAGAGAAACAGTCTCTACAGAGTATTGAAGTAGTTTTAGTCATGAAAGTACAATTCCAACTTGTCAGATTGAAATTAATGCAGTGAAAGTGATACTTAGAGATTTATAGATTTAAATTTTTACTCAAAGTGGAGGGAAATTTGAAATCAACAACCAACTTTATGAAATTTTAAGAAGAATAGTAGAAGCCAAATACAAGCAGGAAAAAAATTCCTCATGAACATGGAGGCAAAAAGGATAAAATAAAAACAGGAAAATAATAGAGGACATTAAATAAGTAAACAGACAGGATTTACATAAAATTACCAAGATTGATGAAACTCCAGACAATCTATCATAAGAAAAGATCAAAATTATCATCATCAGAAAGGAGTCATTTTATTAAAGCTGTGTATATTGAAATATTTTTTAAAAATAGACTACTCTGAGCAAATTTTATTCAGACTACCTTGATCATTTAGATTAAATGGTCAAATGCCTTGAGTGAAATAACATTTAAGCCAATGAAAGTAAGTATTATGGGTGGGGTTACATTTATTAAATAAATATAACCGATGCTTTCCAACTCCATAAGAAGGTAAACAAAAGAACTACATGGTTCTATTCATGAATTCTACCAAATACTTAGGAAAGAAACTATTATAATTTTCTTCTGTTGAAAAATAGTTTCCAGACAGTAATGTATAAAGAATATTTTACCACTAAATACATGATGTGAGAATCATCCTACTCCCCAATCCAAACAAGAAGCTTCATAAGAAACCACTGACAAATTTCCTTCAAGAATAGATGCAAAACTCTTCAAATAAATATTAATACAACGGTCATAATATGGTAGCAACAAAGGTAAGTAGAATTTATTCCTTGTATGCAAAGCTGGTGTGCTTTAAAATATATTTTATTCATTTGTCAATTGAAAAAATTTAGGTTGTTTCCACTTTTTAGCTATTGTGAATAGAAAGCAGTGAACATGGTTGAGTAAATATCTGTAGAGAAATACATTGAATCCTTTGGGATTATGCCAAGGATATGAATAGTTGTTTATATGATAGATTGATATTTAGCTTTTTGAGTATTTTCCACAGTAATTTCCAGAGCTAATTTCAAATCACACCAACAGTAAATGAGAGTTCTCCAGAATTTGTTGTTTGATTGATCCTTGCCATTCTGACTTAAGATGAACCCTAAATGTTTTTTGATCTGTTTCCCTAATTGATGGGGACAGTAAACAATTTTTTTCAGATATGTATTAAACATTTCTTTCTCCTTTTAAAAATTCTCAAATATATAGCTGACAAAGGCTTTCTCCCATTCTGTGGAGTTCATCATAACCAATATGATTTTATCTTTTTAGTGGTGCAGAAGAAGATTTTTAGTTTTATCTGGTTCCGTTTGTCAATTATTGATATTGATTCTTAGAAATGAAAAGTTTCTCTTCAGAAAGTTCTTTCCTATACCTACATTCTATGAGGTTCTGCTTACACTTTCCTGTAGAAGTTTCTGTGTCTCTGATTTCACGTTATGTTCTTCAATCTATTTGGAGCTAGTTTTTCAAGCAAGGTGATAGATGAGGAGTATATTGTTATTACCCTGCATATGAACATACAGTTTTCCCAGCATCATTTTTTGAAAATGCTTTCTGTTCTCAAACATTTGTTTTTGGATTCTGTGTCAAATATCAAATGACTGAAGTTATACATACTAATGGTATTGTCTTCTAATTTGTTTCACTGGTGTACAGATCTGTTTTTGTTTGAGTCCTGCATTGTTCTTATCACTATGTCTCTGTAATATATCTTAAAATTTGTAATGGTAATTACTTCAGCATTGTTCTTTTTGTTGGTGATTATTTGACTATTTTTTGGTACCATATGAATTTTAGAGTTTGGTTTTTTCTCTCTCTAAAGAATGAAATGGAAATTTTGACTGGAATTTCAATAAATCTATAAATGGATTTTGGTAAAATTGTTAGAAACCAATAAAATTGTTACAGCCAATCAAAATCCAGAGTTGTAGAGTCTAGTCTCAAGTAAAATTTTAACAATACAACTTTTTTTAATGTTTATTAATTACTTTAGGTTACCTCTTTATCACAGTGCCCTCTTTCCACCCCTCCCAGTCCTGCCCTCACACCCTCTACCCCCTATCCCTTCCATCCCACTCCTCCATAGTGGAGTGTCCCCACATTTCAGTCCCCACCCCAGTTCAGCAGTCATATGAGGGCCAAGCGCCTCCTCATATACTGGGGACCTACAAGGCAGCACCACTAGGGTAAAGTGTCTCATTAATAGGAAACAAAGTCTATGTTCCTGTTCCCTTTCTTACATTGGTTGTAGTATAGTTATCCTGTATTATATGGCTAAAATCTGATTATAAATGAATAGATGCCATGGGCATCCTGCTGAGTCTGGGTTAGCTCACTCAGGATGAGCTTCTCTAGTTCCATCCATTTGGCTACAAATTGCATGACTTCGATGTTTCTGATAGCTGAGTAGTATTCCATTGTGTAGATGTACCACAGTTTTTTGTTTGTTTGTTTTTTATCCATTCCTCTGTTGAGAGACATCTGGGTCGTTTCCAGTTCCTATTTATTACATATAAGGCTGCTATGAACATAGATGAGGAAATATCTTTGTGGTTTGGTGAGGAATCATTTGGATGTATACCCAGAAGTGGTATGGCTGGGTCTTGAGGTAGAGCTATTCCAAGTTTTCTAACATATCGCCAGATTGATTTCCATAGTGGTTGTACTAGCTTGCCCTCCCACCAGCAATGGAGGAGTGTTCCCCTTTCTCCACACCCTCACCAGCATGTGCTGTCATTTGAGCTCTTTATCTTAGCCATTCTGACAGGTGTGAGATGGAATCTCAGAGTCGTCTTGAGTTGCATTTCTCTGATGATTAAGGATGTTGAGCATTTCTTCAAGTGTCTTTCAGCCATTAGGGATTCCTCCTTTGTGAATTCTCTATTTAGCTCTGTCCCCCATTTTTTGATTGGATTATTTGGTTTCTTGGCATTTAATTTCTTGAGTTCTTTGTAAATTTTGGATATTAGCCCTCTGTCAGATGTGGGGTTAGTGAAGATTTTTTTTCCCAATCTGTAGGTTGCTGTTTTGTTTGAATGACAGTGTCTGTTGCCTTACAGAAGATTTTCAGTTTCATGAGGTCCCATTTATTGATTGTTGGTCTTAGGTTTAGGATTATTTCAGAAGAGGTACAGAAAGATTTTAAGAGGTAGAGGAACAGAAAGTTTTCTGTTATATTGCATCTTCTAAGAGTGTCAAGATGAACAACCATAAAGTTTCATGAACATGACTAATTAGACATTTCTGAACAAGGATGAAACCTATAGACATGCTAATATGAACAAGGTAAATTTTGGAAGCCTCAAGGAACACTGACAGAAGAAGAAATAGTCTTCCCTAGAGAAGAAGAAATGCACATCAATTGGTTTTATAATAGAAAATAGTCATCCCTGAAAATATATGCAAACAGGAATTATTGCTCAAACTTTGCAGGCTGTATTTATGTATTTGTGAATACACACACACACACACACACACACACACACACACACACACACACACACACTAAAACAGGAGTTAATGAAAGAAGTGAACATGAAATTGAGGGAGAGCAAAAAGGTGTTTATTGGAGCGTTTGCAGGGACAAAAGGAGAGGGAAATGATGCAATTATATTACATATTCAAATGTACAAAAATATGTTAATGTAATCCACCAAGAAAAAGAAAATCTTTATATTAAGTGACACTGAAAAATGTATGGCTAACTTTAAGATTTCTTTGATTTAAAACTTTTAACATACAGGAAATATAGAAATGTTCCTTTATATTAATTTTTTAAAAAATAAAAAATGTTAATATTGTATTTAATGCTGAGACGCTTGGAAAGTTCCACTGAGCCTGGAGAAAAGAAAGCTGTTCTTAGTCATTCTATCCATAAATTGCTTGAAATGCAAACTCAAACATATAATAAAAAATGCAACCGTCTTTTATGCTTAAATGGTAACATTCATATGGAAACTTTATAAGCAACCCATGAAGCTGACAATACAGATTTTAATAATATAAGTTCAGTATGAAATAAACTAAAATTAAATCTCAATTTTAAACCATTACAGGCCAGACTCTCATGTTCATCACTGTTATTGATCAGTGTTTCCTCAATCTACAAGTATCAATAAGATGAAAAAGGGAAAATATATCACATTCTGCCACAGACAAGACAAAGTCAAGGAGGTTTGGCAGTTAAAGGCATTGTGTATATTGATGAAATTCAGGAGGAAATCAAAACAAACAAAAAACAAATGCAAAAAAACCCCAAATAGTTGAAAATCTAAAGAAGAAATATGGTTAAAGCATGAGTTTCAGTTTAATGTACATATACTACTTCATTAATTATGACAAATGTACCACAGTCATGTACCATGTTAGTCATGAGGAAACTCGATACCAGGCACATGGCAATTCATTACAATTAATACCAGTTTTCTCTAAATCTAAAACTGATCTAAATCTTAGAATATGTTTATTTGGAGAAATTCAATTAGGAAGTACTGGTATTTCTTTCTATTATAAAGAAAAATAAATTGTTTCAACCAAAACTTAAATAACTTGCCCAAGACTGTAGTGCACATATGGCAAAGCTAGGTTTTGAAACTAAGCAGTCTTGTTTTAGAGTTCTAGCTTTTGATCAAAGTGTCGTGTTCTTTCTAATTCACCCTCTGCCCGCTACACTCATTTTCATGCTCCTCCTGAAAGCAGACCTGTGTATTCCTCTTGCCTGTATCAGGCTGCGTTGACTAACTCTGATCATTACTGTTTCTGGGAGAGAGTGGAGCAAATATAGTATGGTATTTCCTTACGTAAACCTCAGAGGGTAGCCACTTTCCTGGCTTATGTACCCAACACTTCCAGCTCCTGTCTGAAAAAGTTCTCTCTATATATTTCTATCCCTTTTTCTTTAGCTTCCCATAGCAGTGCCTTGGCTAATGTTTACAGCATAAATTTTGTATTACTCATTAGTTACTTTCTACCTAGCTATATAGCTATATCTTTGTATACAATCAACATATGTATACAATCAATATATGTAGCTTTTTAAAACATGAAAAATATGTATTCATTTTCATAGTTACATTTTATAATTTATATTTATGGAATAAATAACAGACTTAGTGCATTCTTGTTTAAATAAATAAATTCATCAATGAATGCTTGAATGAGTGAAAGACTTGCCTTCGAACATTCCTCTTTCACAATGTAACATTGTATCTCTATTAACAGACAAATGTATTTGGTGGCTCATGGTTACAACTTATTTCTGTATTTATTTCACATATACATTATTATCACAATAAATTGGTAGTATAATAATAATTATTACTGTATTTCGATTTTATGACTCTTTTTAATTGTGTTAGGGGTAGACTTAAAATTAAATATAAGCCAGAAAGTTTATTAACTCATCTTGCAAATATATTTCTACCTTGTCACTTGCTCTCTAGTGTTTGGAATATCTATAATACTTTGGGGTCAGTCTGACTGCTTCAAGCATGGAAAGGAGTTCATGGATTATTGGCTAATCTTGAAGGGAAGCTGTGAAAACAGAATACTTATGAAATAAAGCAGAAACTCTTAAGTCCTATTAGACCAACAGGACCGTGGGCACATGTTTTGCTATATGTATAACTCAAATGTAGATAAACTAGGTATGTGTGAGGTTTCTTTTCTTATTGACATACATTTATATATATATTCATTTTATATACTTACATATTTATATATAAGTCCATATATAAATTCCAGAAGATAGATAGATAGATAGATAGATAGATAGATAGATAGATAGATAGATACATTCATTTTGTATGCTCTGTTCCTCTAGAGAACCCTTACTGGTATAATGATTAGTGCATGCATATGTGCTCATTTTTCTTATTTTGTCTTTAATTAGGATGCTCAGGATTTAAACCCATGTTTTTATACTTGTGCAGCAAACATTCTTACCCACTGAGCTAGCTCCCCATGTTTATATTTCAATTTTAATTTACTGAAATTCACTGAGATGAATAATATTGTAAATGATAAATAAATTTAACTCATGGGCTGAATTCAGTATTTTGAGTTTTTCTGTATCATTAATCATAGATCTTGAATATATATTTCTATGCATTTTATATTATATATTTATACATAAAGACATACATATTAATGAATATATATGGGATTTATTAGAATATCTTGCATACTGTGGTCTAGCTAATCCAACAATGATTATTTACAAATAGAAGTTCTAGTATTTGTTCAGTCCATGGTGCTAGAAGTTTTACCTGGTCTTCATACTGAAGTGTATATCCTAGAATCCCAAAATATAGCCTTTAATACCAGGGAATGGATGGTCTTGCTAGCAAGCATAAGAGAAAGCAGGCAAAAATAAAGAGAGCTTCTTTCTTCCATGACCTTTTTTATATATACTGCCAGCAGAAGGTGTAGCCAAGAACAAAGATGAATCTTCCCACCTCAAAGATCTGGATTGAAGGTGTATCTTCTTACCTCAACTATCTAGGTTAGAAATGGGTCTTCCCACTTCAAAGAATTTAATTAAGAAAACAAACACATGCCGTGCACAGCCGTTGGGTCTTACTTAATCACAGGGCTAATCCACATTCAGTCAAATTGACAATGAAGAATGGCCACCACAACAATTAATTAAAAATGAGTTCATGAATTTGAAGAAAAATATGGGAAGGGATATATGAGAGGAATTAGAGGGAGGAAAAGGAAGTGAGAAATTTTGTAATGACATTAGAATTTCAAAAAAAAAAGTTTCCTAAAAAGAACCAACCAGAAATCATAGCACTGCTTGAGAATATAAATACTCAGAGTGGTGGGAAGCAGACACAGGTGGATCTCTGTGACCCGCCTTCTGCCAGTCAACCTCAAGTTTACTGAGAGGCAGGCCCAAAGGAATATAAGAAACTGTGATGGAGTAAGAAACCAGAAGTCCTTCTGTAGCTTCCCAGATCACGCAAGCATGTGTACCTCCAGACACATTTATGCAGACAGCATGCATATACGAATATAACACACACACACACACTCACACACACACACACACACACACACACACACACACACACACACAGACATGAATATATAGAATTCAAAATGAGAAGTTTTTGGGGTTTTTTAATTAATTAATTAATTTTTTATTTTTTATTTCTTCAAGTTACATCTCAATCACAACCCCCCTCCCTACTCCCACCTGCGGTCCCACCCTCCCATCCTCTTCCCTCTCAGACCCCTCCATCTGCATCTGCTTCCTTTTTTTTTTTTTTAAGTTTAAGGTATATCTTTTCCCCCGAACAGTTCCCCGTTTCAGTCCAACAAATGGCTCTTTCTCTTATGACAACAAATACAATACAAAACAACAAAAATAATTAGGCTGCAATTATGAAAATTATAAGGCTTAGCATTCATTCCCCATGTGCAGTCCATACATATTTGGCAACTGATTTTAACATTCTACTATACAACCATATCCATCAGTTTAAAGTCCTTTATAATTCATGCTTTACAATTAATGTGTGTCAGAGAAACAGGGCCAAAAGCTGAAGATTGATGTTCTAATGTATGGAGAGAAATTGGGAACTGTCCAGGCAGCCAGTTGTATGTCATTTTTTAGTTTTGGAGGGTGCTGGCCCTGCACTTCCTGTATTATCAGAAATATTTATCCTTCTCAGGTCTCTGATGTGGTTGAAGACTAGATATCTAGAGTCTCATAGTAAAATTTTGAGTTGTTTAGGAATTAAGAGGGTGTTCTGGATCTAAGAAGATGTTTTTAAAATGGTGATGCAAGTTAGGATGGAAGCTTAGTTGGATATAGAAGTTTAAAAATCGGAAGTTTTCAAAGTTCCCTTTAAAACTTGGTGACATAAAAGAAGCTAGGAGGGAGAATGAAATGTGGCACTTCAATAGAGTGTTTCCCTGGTATGGACTAAGCTCTTGAGCCTCCATGCTAAATATATGGAGCATAGTAGTGAATGCAAGCAATCCTAGCACTGGGAGGTAGACACAGGAGGACTGAAAGTTCTAGGTGATCCTGGGTTGTATTGTGAGTTTGGGGAAACCATAGGCTACATAAGCTCCTGTAAAAGGAGGTGTTTTCTTATATTAACATACCAGAATTGTCTTTTTTCATTATCAAAACCATGACTGTTGAAGATTCAAACAGTATTTCCTTATGATAATATAAAGTAAAGCTGTTGATGAACAAAATATATGTACATACATATGTGTACATATATATGCAAGGTATATGTGTTTATTATCTTACTCACAATGTTAAAATTATTTCACTCAGAATTGTACAAAAACAATACAATCAATATGATCTAAGTAGTTCTCTAACTATGGATCCTCAGATTTAATTTCTGGTACTATGTTGAGCACATTCTGCTAGTTCTTTTTCTTCATCTCAAGATAATAATGAAAAATACATATTTTAAGATCAAAAATAAAACTTAGTATAATAGCATTTGTGTCAAGTTAATCATGTTATAGTAGACTTTCTATACCACTGATTTATTTATTTTATTTAAAAGAATTTATATTTATTCTGTGCTTTCTACATCATCTAAAATATGTCAGAACCATGAATAAAATAGAGGAAAGAAAAGGTTGTTTTCAGTCAGATCAATTTTCAAAGCAGTTTGAAAAGGCCATCATGCATATTCTAATGTAATTATTCCTTAACAATGGGATAGATGAGTTCAGAAATTTGATTTTTTCCCTCGTAGTTCTGTGTTTCAAAACAATGTAATTTGTAGAAATATTAAATTATGGTTTGAGCATTTAAGAATAAAATACACCATTTTTCGTCTCACTTTCTTGACCATTAAAATCCATATCAGTAGATTTTACTCAGTTATATCGGGCTAAGCTCCAAACTAAATGTCAAAATATCTCCACCTTGCTGAACTAATTTTAGCCTGTCAGTAGTTTCCTGCATCTAGACATATTGTGAGAGAAACACCTTTGCAACTACTAGTCCTTATTTTAATATTTTTTTGCTTTGTGATCTAGCAAAATGAACTGATAATTTAGCCTAACCACTTCTATCACCTACAGACAGTGTTTACTGTTCTACCAAAGGAGATAGTTGAAAATCCTCTTTCAGTACTTGTTTTTCTAGTCATTAATTTCACGCTTGGAACACTGATCTTTTCAGTTAATATTCTAGGCTAGTAGCAGGTACCTGGGGAAAGTCTTAAAATAGGAAGCTCTTGTATATTCTGTTGTTTTCTTCACTTACTCCCTTCCTGGACTATAGAATATGCTGACCAGAGAGCCACTTTACCTGGTAGGTGGTGTCATTTAAAAGATCTACAGCAAATGAAAAGCCATTTTGTGTAGATGACAATCTCAACCAGCCTATGAATTCTAGAAATTGTTGATGATTTTAACAGAAGGTTGAGGAAATACATTTTCATGAAAATCAGACATGAGTACAGAAGTGCTCCAAATGACCTTTGTTTTCCTTGAAGAAAATAAGACTGTAGGATTTGGGTGCATATTTAGTCACTGTAAAAATAAGAATTTGTATATATTTTCACGTGTCTCCAAACTTTTTCATTAGCTACATTCCACCTGAGGTTGGCAATCATTTGACAAATATTTGACTTAAAAGACATAGACTACATTCTTCCCATAGAACTCCTCACCTCCATATCTTTTCCATTTTTTTCCTCATCTGAAATTCGAGATGTCAAAAGGCACAGGATCACCCTGGCCCCCACACACTACTGAGTTATACCAAAAACACAGAATGAAGCTGTAGAAATGAGAACATCTCAAAGCAAGTAACCTGTGTCCTCTGCACACCTCCATATTGGAAATTAGTATATCAATACAATATCAACCACCATACTTATGCTTCCCCAGTTTTATGGTATATATCTAAAGTCAAGTTCTAAGATATGGTCAAGTGTACTGGAACTAAATCACATATTGACTGAATAGCAAGAAAACAAATAATTAAATGGTAAAGTTTGTAAGTTGCATTGAAATTATTATTGGAGATAAGAGCTGAGTTTGATGATAAAGCTATGTAAATAAATAAAGAGAGAGCCTAATAGATGACCATGATTCCTACTCTACTTTTGGGATGTCCTGGTATTCTCTCTGTAATAAAACATGCCACTAAAACTTAAAAGCTAAGTCGAGGCAGCCAGTACTAGTATTCTAGATGAAGGATGCAAAGACAGGACTTCAAGAGCCTTCATTCCATTTCAAGGTTGTGCATTCATTCCTTCTACACAAAGAGCATTCTTTTCTTTGCAGCTAAAAATAGCACAGCAAATTAAAAGTTATGCTATTTAATTTTGAGGAATGAAGAATGAATCCAGCACCAAAAGATCCAAATTTATGAAATTTATCATTAAGACTCCAATCTCATTTTAGAATAGTAACCATTAGAACAAGGTAATTGTCTAATTTTCCTTGAAAGTAAGGTAATTATCTTGGAAATTTTGAATTCTATTACTTTCTGACTTTTATGATTGGAAAAACGTCTAGCTAGAAAGTATGGTGAGAAAGATTCTTAATGTAATGAAGACTCAACTCTGGTGCGTGATTGTTACTCATTTGTTGTGTGTCTTTAAGCATAATTCTCTGATCTTCATCCTCCATCCCCTATAAAGGAGAACAATATGGTCTATGCCTACTTAATACTCAAACAAACTCACCCAGCAAATAGTTTTAGTTACCAATAAAACATTTGACCAAGGTTTGGGATCATAAATTCAACCTAGATGAATCATTTACTTCCTGAGGGATCCCCTCTAGTACATATATATGTGTTTGTATATATATTACACACACACACATATATATGTATATATATACATATATATATATAAAATCAAACTTCATTGTATCTGATGAATGAAGTTGTGAGAAAATTATGTGACAGATAGTGAAAGTAACCAAGTCAGTGTGATAAGGAGTTTGTAAATGTGAATGACATGTTATTACTCTGAGTTATTTTTTATTGGCTTACCAATCATAATAATAATTTTTAAAAGCACTAAGGGTATACATATGCTAATCTGTATATCCATAGTCAGATGAAGTTGCAAAGCCAATTGATCTTTTCACAGATCCACCTGCTATGGGAAACTGGAAATGGAATCTCCATAAGATATTTGATTTTTCTGGTGGGATTACATTCTCACTATCACTCTTTGGCAAAGATCCTGTTTTCAACAGTGACCTTTTATGGAACAAATTAAACCAGTCATAAAACTGAGCTGCTCTGGGTCCATATCAATACCACCTAGCATAAGACACTCCCCGACAACCACACACATACATGTATTTTTTAGATATTGTTGACAATCTATGATAATGCAAGAGGCACATTTAAATCAGGTAACAACTTTAAAAAGTACATTAGATGTACTTATTGTTTAACATACGAATGTCTTAAATATCCAATCAACTCTTTTTAAATGTCTAGGAAGTCACACAGGCTCTGCTTTTTAACACATTTGCTAATTACTATCCACTTTTTCTTTCCCTCCTTGAACCCAATTCTACTCGGTGTGTGTGTGTGTGTGTGTGTGTGTGTGTTTTTCTCATTTTATCATAATAAGATGGAGTTCTCACCTCCTTGCATTTCTCAAGATATTTTCATGAACATGGTTCATTCCTCACATCTATACTAATGACTATATATTCTTCATGGTAATTTTCATAAGAAATAAAATCTACACCTACAGATGGTAGAATCACTGAACCCTGGTCATAAAGCCAGCTAGAGCCAGAACTATAATTCAAACATTTGCCTCCTGATTTAAAAAAAGAAGAAGAAGAGGAAGAGGAGGAGAGGAGGAACTGTAGACATGAATCAGCAGGTAGGAGTGCTGACCATCTGAGTTCATTTCTCAGCACCCACATGGCAGCTCACAATTGTCTGTAACTTCAATTCCAGAGAATATGACCCCCTCACACAAACATATATTCAGGCCAACACCATCTGTATATAATAAAATAATTTACTAAAACAAAACCAAAACAAAATGAAAAAAAAGTAAAAAAAAAGTCACTCAATTAGGACATTTTTAAAAAAGGAGCAGAAAATCTCCACTTGATTCTCTTTATTCTTAATCTACTCTGCCTTGGGCCTTTCTTTGTGTCTTTTACCCAAACATTATTTTTGGAAAGAAATTTAAATATTCTCTAAAATTCTGTGAAAACATTTCCTTCCCAAGATATAAAATGAGCTTTAATGAAAGCAGAAAGGCACCAAAAAATATTTTCCAATTATTTTGATATAATTGTTTCCACAGCTTGATGTCTCCTGATATCAGCTTCAGCAGGCGCTGGAGACATGGCCATATCAGGCTATTACCATTGCAGGCCTGCTCTTAAATTAGACATGGCATTTGGAAAGCAGGCTATACTTCAAAATTCTTAAAAAAATATAGATGAAAACTTTTGTCTCTATTTAGACTTCCCACAGAGCTTCATTAATTCAAGGCTTTCTGGCCTTTTTGGTTCCCCCTTGCAAGGCCATAGCTGTAATGATGAGATACAAACCCAACTGAATACTCAACTTCACAACCTGGCAAGATGCCTGGAGCCATTCAGTGACAGCTCCTTCAAATTCCTATGTAAATTTTGACACTTACTGAGTGTAAAAGTAGACCATCACATTGCTGCCTCCAAGAGCAACTGGAGAGAAAAATGAGATTCTGAGTGAGATAGGACATTTTCATGGGGTACAAAGTGAGGTCAGGGAGCTATGCCTGAGTCTTGTCAAATCTACTAATGGGAAGTAAAGTGAACCTACAATTCTCATTGAAGACTTCAATATAAATTATGATTTGAGGCAACAGTTTATTTATTTTAGTTTTATTCATTATCTTTGAGAGTAGAGAGATGTCTATAGCAAAAATGTGTCTTAATAATAAAAATAAGATATATATATATAAATATCCAATGAGTAAAATGAGTTTCTGCTTCTATAATCGTTTTTTTTTTGAGACAGGGTTTCTCTGTGTGTAATAGCCCTGGCTGTCCTGGACTTGCTTTGTGAATAGGCTGTCCTTGAACTTGAACACACAAAGATCTCCCTGACTCTGCCTACCAAGTTCTGGGATTAAAGGTGTGCACCACCATACCTGGCCCTTCTATAATCTTAATGTGTGTTAAGTACAATTCTGAACTATGTACTTATGCCAGTTTTCATCCTATTCTGAGATAAATATGATTATTATTCCTGAGATTCAGGAATATCAGATAGGTTAAGAATGTAGTACACAATCAAAAACCTAGAAACTCTATGTGTGTGTGTTCTCTGTGGGTGAGCATGTGCATGTGCATGTGGTGTTTGTGTGTGTGTGTGTGTGAGAGAGAGAGAGAGAGAGTTATGTTTGTGAAAAAAACAAAATGCACTAGTTTATGCGACTATCTCCCATTGACTCCTCAGAAGAGCAGAACTTTATCATGAAGGGATAAGTTTTATGCATCAAGGGAATTGGATTTGGAAAGTAATCTAAGTAAAGACTGATATGCATGTAAATTAATGGAAGACTATACTTTCAGGGATCATTTCTGTCGTTCATTACTAGAGAAGTTTCTCTGTGTACAGCAAATGTAAATTAATGATACAATAAAAACATGGAAGAAATCACAGGAATAGTCCATGTGAAGATGTCAGTTCTGGGAAGTTGACCATAAAAGAGGGAAACACATCATTTCTATAGAAAGTGTCTATTGAGGATAGAGCTGGTGATTGAAAGACAAGGGCTACATGTGGAAAATCCTGAAAGGACAGTTGGGAATTTGTACTCATTTCTATAGTATAGCATTTAATATAAAATCTTTTCCTGTTCTTAAAAGAAATTCCCAATAAAGTCTGCATTTCTCTCCAGATACTCAAGACAAGGTTTTGTTTTAGGAGGGATTGGTTCTTAAAATATTGGAAGATTAGAGATCCAAGATGGCGCCGACCACTGTGAAACACAGACGGTGTCTGAATTCCCGCGGCAAACACTGAGACTGGTCCCCACACAAGACAGCAAATGCAATTCCTAGGAACACCCCCCTGAGGTCAGCCAACTTGGTCACCCATCTGGAGAGGAGCGCCAGCTAGAGTAGATCTAGCCCACAAGCAGATCCAGCCCACCACTCCAGCCACAGATCAGTGGTCATGCCTATCTGCCTGATATCCAGCCTGCACACGGACCTGTACACCCAAGAGGGAAAAACAGCTGGACCACAATAGCAAAGATAGGTAAGAATTTTTTTTTCCTGGGGTTTCCAACATGGCGGCACAGTGTGCACTGTAGCTGAGAGGCAGAGACTTAACCCAGTCACAGAAAAGCAATTAGGAGCCAAGACTGACTGACTCCAAACAGAGCCTGCAACTGTGTGTTCTCCACAAATACTGGGGCGGGTACTCACCTTAGCACCCAAGCATTTGAGGCAGTCAGCAACAGGCACACTGAGGCCGGCAACCATCTTGGGTGGAGCTCTCTGCTTGCACGGTCAGCCTAGCTTCTGGACCAGATCCTCTGTGTCACTGAGGGGAGAACACAGGCCCAATCACAACTCTACTTTCCTTTCTGAGGAGATCTGCCAGCTCCCAGGTCCTTGGTGGATAGCCCCCTCCTGATTCCAATCCCCTGTATATTGGTCCAATTGGGTCACAACCAGTTGAGGAGAGCGGCAGCCACTCTCCTCTCTGAGAGCCAGTCTATTACAGGAATCTGCCCACCATCTGGAGGTAGACACAAGGATTTCAGGATCAGCCAACCCCTGGGGAAGGGAGTTTTCCTGAGCACCAAGGTCAACTGACAAAAGAAAAAAAAGACAACACCAGGGTCAATCAGATGACAAAAGGTCAGTGCAAGAACATGGTAAAAAAATAATAATAATATGATGTCTCTAGATCCTAGCAATAATGCTACAGACAATTCTGGACATCCTAACACAATTGAAACAAAAGAAAATGACCTTAATCCTACACTTATATTAATAATAGAAGGCCTAAGGGAAGAAATCAAATACCTCAGAGAGCAACAACAAAGCACTGCAAAAGAGGTGATGAAAATGAATAAAGCGCTTAAAGGAATGGAAGACCTGAAAAGGGAAGTTGAAGCAATGAAGAAAATACAATCGGAGACATCCATAGAACTGGAAAACCTTAAGAAAAGAATAGGAACTGCAGACACTAGCATCACCAACAGAATACAAGAGATGGAAGAAAGAATTTCAGTCTCAGAGGATAAAATTGAAGAAATTGATACATCTGTCAAAGAAAATGTGAAATCTAAAAAAGTCCTGACACAAAACCTTCAGGAAATCAAGGACACAATGATAAGACAAAATCTCAGAATAATAGGAATAGAAGAAAGAGAAGAGCCCCAGCTCCATGGACCAGGAAATATCTTCAACAAAATCATTGAAGAGAATTTCCCAAATCTAGAAAAAGAGATGCCTATAACTGTATAAGAAGCTTACAGAACTCCAAATAGATTAGACCAGAAAAGAAAATCTTCCCAACACATAATAATCAAAACACTAAATGTACAGAACAAAGAAAGAATATTAAAAGCTGCTAGGGAAAAGGGTCAAGTAACATAAAATGGCAAACCTATCAGAATCACACTTGACTTTTCTTCAGAGACGCTAAAAGCCAGAAGGGCCTGGACAGACATCTTTCAGACCCTACAAAACCAAAAATGCCAGGCCAGACTACTATTCCCTGCAAAATTGTCAATCAGTATAGATGGAGAAAACAAGATATTCCATGACAAAGATAAATTCAAACAATTTGTATACACAAATCCAGCTCTACAGAAGATATTGGAAGGAAAACTCCAACCCAAAGAGGTTAACTAAACACAAGAAAGCACAGGAAGCAAAGAGCATGCCTGCAGCAAAACCAAAAGAAGAGAAGCTCACTCATACACGATTTTCACCAACATCAAGATGGCAGGAAGTAGCAATCACTGATCATTAATATTTCTCAACATCAATGGACTCAATTCCCCAATAAAAAGATACAGGCTAGCAGAATGGATGCGGAAACAGAATCCCACATTCTGCTGCTTACAAGAAACTCAGCAAAAAAGATAGGCATTGTCTCCAAGTAAAGGGCTGGAAAACGATATACCAAGCAAATGGACCCAAGAAAAAAGCTGGAGTGGTAATTAATTCTAGTATGCAACAAATTGGACTTTCAACCAACATTAATCAAAAGAGATAGGGAAGGACACTACATACTCATCAAAGGAAAAAATCCACCAGGATAAAATCTCAATATTGAACATCTATGCCCCAAATGCAAGACCACCCACATTCATTAAAGAAAAACTACTGAAGCTCAAATCCCACATTGAACCTCACATATTAATAGTATGAAACCTCAACACACTACTCTCACCACTAGACAGATCAATGATGCAGAAACCAAACAGAGAAGTAATGAATCTCACAGATGTCATGAATCAAATGGACCTAATTGATATCTACAGAACATTTCATCCCAAAACACAAGAATACAGTTTCTTCTCGGCACCTCATGGAACCTTCTCCAAAATCGACCATATAGTCAGTCACAAAGCAAGCCTCAACATATGCAGGAAAATTGAAATTACCCCTTGTAACTTATCAGACCATCATGGAATAAAGCTAGACTTCAACAATAACAAAAGCAACAGAAAGACTGCAAAAACATGGAAACTGAACAACTCTCTCCTCAATGACCTCTGGGTCAGGGAAGAAATTTAAGTTTTCTTAGAACTCAATGAAAATGAAGGCACAACATACCCAGACTTATGAGACACATTGAAAGCAGTGCTAAAAGGAAAGTTTATAGCATTAAGTACCTTCAAAAAAGAAACTGGAGAGTTCCCATACCAGCCCCCTAAAGCACACCTGAAAGAGCGAGAACAAAAAGAAGTAAACACTCCCAAGAGGAGCAGACAAGAGGAAATTATCAAACTCAGAGCTGAAATCAACAACTTAGAAACAAAAAGAATACTACGAAGAATCGACAAAACCAAGAGTTTGTTATTTGAGAAAATCAACAAAATAGACAAGCCCATAGCTAAACTAATTACAAGGCAGAGGGAAAATACCCAAATCAACAAAATCAGAAATGAAAAGGGGGAAATCAGGTAAGTCGACATCCTAGCTCTGCCAAGACAGGGTAGGCAAGTCCTTCGTAATTCCTGCTCTATAATCAATGTCTGTCAGAGAAATGGGGCCAAACGACTGAAGGTTGATGCTGTTGTATGGAGAGAAAATGAGAACTGTCCAGGCAGCCACTTGTATGTCATTTCTTAGTTTGGAAGCTGCACGCCCTGCACTTCCTATACAATCAGATATATTTACCCCTCTCATGTCTTTGAGGTGGTTGAAGAATAGATAGATAGAGTCTCATAGTTAAATTTTGAGTTGTTTAGGAATCAAGATGGTGTTCTGGATCTAAGAAGATGTTTTTAAACTTGTGATGCAAGTTAGTGTGAAAGCTGAGTTAGACATAGAACTTTAAATTCATGAATTGGTTAGATAGTAGAATGTTAAAGTCAGGTACCAAATACGCATGGACTGGACATTGGGAATGTATGCTAAGCCATATAACTGTCATAATTGTGGCCTAATTATTTTTGTTGTTTTGTATTGTATTTATTGTTATAAGAGAAAGAACCATTTGTTGAGCTGAAAGGGGGAGCTGTTGGGGGAGAAAAGATATACCTTAAACTTTAAAAAAAAGGGTAGATGATGGGGGGTTGAGGGCGAAGAGGGTGGAAGGGTGGGACTGGAGGGGGGAGTAGGGAGGGGATTGTGACTGAGATGTAACTGAAGAAATAAAAAATAAATTTAAAAAATATTGTTAGATTGACACAAGAGTTGTGGCTTCTATGAGACTAACACAGGCAAGAATTGGGCTCTGTACATTCAACAATTCCAACTTCATCCATCTGATTTCCTGAAACTGGGATATTTACTAATATGGTAATAAAAGACATTCAAGGCATGGAGTTACACTAATGCCACAGGTATCAGAATGCCCAGAAAGTGTTATCAATAATGTCCATCAATAATTTGAACTAGAGTTTTGACACCAATCTTCCCTTTGATACCTTGTCCTACTGGCCTTTTGTGGACTGGCATCACCAACAAAGGTGAGGTTTTTTTCAGCTTCTTAACTGTTAAAAGAAAGAACCTCTTTTTTTTTTTTTCTTTTCAACTGAATACATCATAGTAGCCAGTGGACATTTTCCTCATGACTCATAATTCTTTGGTGATCACCCAGAAAGTAACACTGTACATGTTTATCATATGTGAAACTATGTTTGAAAACCAGGGAGCAGAGATGAAATGAACATCACTGTGGTAATAGATGAGAAACACAGAATGATTAGATAAACACCAGAGAGAAGAGAGGGAAAAATAGTCAAGAGTAGTTGAAACCTTTGACGAAAAAAACCTATAAGAGCATAAAATTATTCAAGCCAATTATAGCCAGACTTGGGTCAGTAAGATGGTTCATTGATTAACAGTACTTACCACAAAACCTAGGGACCTGGGTTCAACCTTAGAGACTCACATGGTAAGAAAGAACACATGTTGCCAGTTGTTCTTTGCCCTCCATACATAACCAATGTGTCAATGTACAACACACAGACACACACACACACTGCATAAAAGTGTATGCATTGTAAAGAAGTATGTCATATCTATGTCTTGCAGAGCAGCATCTGCTAAAGTCGAGATGTTTGGTGTTTTTGAGATACAAAAAAAAATCACATAGATTTGTTGAAAGATAGTAGCCAGACATATTCTCTATATCATTTTTGGACTAATTAAGGTTTTAAAAAGTAGCATATTTATTTAAAAATAAAATTTGTCACTCTGACCTAAAACTGGTCCCAAATCTGCATGCTTAGTTAGCTACCCATGGGGTGCATACTCTTGAATAAATGAGACCTTAGGAATTAGTGAAAGAAACTCAGTAATTTGTGTGGACAAACAACCTAATTTTTACAACAGTTTTTTGAAGGCTTTAGTAGCGCAGCAACAACAAAAGAAACAAACATGGCAAGAAAGAGCCTGAAAAGATGATCCTTTAACATGTCACTCAGGAAATTCAAATTAATGCAATAAGATACCACTACAGACAGATTAGAATAAGCACAACTCAGAACACTGACATCACCAAATGGTGACAAGTAGATCAAAAAACGCTTTAAGTTACTGAAAAAAAGAATAATGCAAACTGATGCGTTGGAATATACTGGATGTTTCTTTTAAAATTAAACATACTCAAACCATGTAATATATTAGATATATCTTGGTATTCACACAAAAGAGTTAAGAACTCATATATACACAGAAACTTGCACATGGGTGTGTATATAGCAGGTATGTTCATAGATTCTATCTGGGGGGTCACAATTTTGTATTTGAGTAGGGATTTATAAATTTTGTGCCTTTAAGGTATAGAATGATATTCACTGTTGAAAAAAAGAAGAGTTAAGAGATCACACAAATACCTGAAGATATATAAAATGTATATTATCAAATGAAACATGCTGATAAAACAGATCTATATATTGTATGATATATAATATTCTGCTAAAAGGTAATACTTTCTAGACAGAATATCACCACTTTAAAAAAATTAGAAAAAGTCTGAAGATAAACATGTGACATACAGAGATCCTTATTTACCTGCAAAAAGTGAAGGCCTATTTGTGTGTGTGTGTGTGTGTGTGTGTGTGTGTGTGTGTGTGTGTGTGTATGTGTGTGTGTTGTGTGCACGTGCATATACAAACAGACATATTTGGAACCCAGAGGACCACCATGAATGACATTTCTCAGGTGACATTCACTTTTTGTTTTGTTTTTTGTTTCTTTCTTTTTAGTAAGAGTATCTTCTTGAATTTTATATTGCCATGTAGGGTAGGCTAGCTCTCCAGGAGTCCCAGGGATTAGCTTGTCCCTACCCCCACTGCACTGAGATTAGAAGCAGGTATTATCAAAAATTGTTTTTGTTGCTGTTATGATTTTTTGTTTGTATTTTGGGCTTTGTTTTTATATTGCCTGGATCATTCGGATCCAGTTGGACCATTATGCTTGCAAGTTAAATGTTTTGTCAACTGAGTCATCTTCACAGCTGAAAAATATTTACTATACATTACTGATTGATTCTTTCATTTGTCAAAACCCACAAAATATACTGCTTGCCGACCCAGATAAGAAAACTATAGAGATGGAAAATGAGCCTCCCTCTTGCACAAGTCATCACTCAAGACAATATTCCACATACTTGTCTAGAGACCAATCTTATGGAGACGTTTTCCCAGTTAAGATTCTTTCTTACTAAATATGTGTAGTTGGTGTTGAGTTGACAAAAACCAACAAGTACTTATTACTACTATGCTCATAGATTCCAAATTGCACTAAAGTGCTGGCCATAGAAGCCCTGTGGTTAAAAATGTGAGAATAATATAAGGAACTCAGTTAGGCATCCAGCTTGTGCCTACATATTACTTGCTTGGGTGATGTTGGTACACATAGTGGTATGATAAATGGTGAAATGACAGTCTAAAAGTAGAAAACATTAATGAACTGTACTTCCGAACTGTAATTCCTCTTATCTGAATCCTCAAAAATAATTAAAGGGTGAATTTAAAGCTTGTTCCTGATGGGGTGATGTTATGCATTTGAAGTGTTAATTAATTGATCCTGCTTTCTGGCTGTTACTTACATTTTCTCTGATTTGTTGAATAGTTGCTGAGGTCTGAGACTGGGCAAAGACAGAGGTAGGTGGGACTAAAGTGTGGGCTTCTGAAGTAGAGACATTCATGGGAAGTAGAGCCTCCAAGAATAGAAGCAAGAAGCAGGAAGAAGGAGACACAATGGGGTAGATTAAAGAAGATTATTTCATGTGGCCTGGAACATCGACATAGCATGTAGAATAGCAGTCCAAAGAGATGTATGTATATAAGGGGTCATACTCAGGGAATAGAATTAAGAGCCTATTAGATGTGCTAAGATTGCACACAATCAAGGCCAAGGTTGTTAAAATCCATGTGGACTCTGTGTTTCCAGTTATAATGGCGAGTTAATCCTTAACACGCCAACCAATTAAATATAAATATAAATGCTGTTAAATAATTTAATTAGCCTTTTTCTACATGTTCCCATCACCAATACTCTAAATTTATTATTCGTTGCACTCATTGCCTATGTTTCTTTCATAACTGGTCATTTCCTAACTCTAGATTGTTTTCTAATATTACCTAGTTCCTTCCTGCAGCTGCTAGCTATGAAATGCAATTTGGTATGATGATATCTATCAGGGTGAACATTCTATTTCCCTTTTGTTCTCCAGGCCTACTTAATAAGGTCTGTCTCTACCAGGTCCCCACTAATCTCCTTCTCTCTCTCTCACTGAAAGACAAATCCACTTATAATAAAATTATATTATTTTCTGCCCAGTGTTTCAATATAGTTGTTATTAAATGTGATATCTGCTCACTAATGGTAGGTATATTTATTGTAGGGAAAGTCTTAAATGTCTGTGTACACATTCATAGACACATGGTATATTTTTCTGCCTTTGTGTATATGTATTAATATGTGTATTTAAATAGCATATTTATAGTTTACATATTTATATATGTATACTTTAATGCATTTTGTTCATCACAGCAGGTAAGGCACTGGGTAATTCACAGCAGCAGGATTTTATGGATAGGACTCCTCATATCTTAACAGAGAAGGAAACCATCAAGGAAGAGTTGGAAAAGGAATATGAAATAACACCTAGTGCCAGATTTCTTGCAACTGAATTTCTTCTTATTAGGGTACATAGCTATGCAAAACAGCCACATGCTAGGGGTCAAGTGATAACATATGGAAACTGTGGGAGATACTTCCCACTCATATTAACAAGAGGACTGTGAGTATATATTGTTGCCATGTACATGTTACCATTAAATATGAGAATGAATATTTCATCTCAAAGAAGTCTTTTAATTGAAATACAGGTAAAATAATAAAAAATAAAAGACCCAATTCATAAATAAAACATATTAGTTTAATACTTCATTGTTAATAAAGCAACCAAATTAACTAAATTATTTTAATAAAAAGTGTATCTCTCAGTGTTCTTATTTTTTCAAAGAGCAATTTTAATTGTAACAATTTTTAAGCTGAGTAACATAATATAAAATATTAAAATTACCTCATTTAAAAGTCAATTACCCAGTCAACATGCATGGGACAGGTCTTCTTTAATATTGTTCTTGAACAAATGTTGGTGGTATTTTTCAACTCTTAATCATAGCTGTCAAATATGTCTTAAAGTGAAGTTAGTTCCTTACACTGACACATTGTTTTAGAGTAATAACAAAGATATGATTTGGGATAAGTTCTACCATAGGCATACATATACATTTATTAAACACATGTTGCAAATAAGCAGACATCAGGTCTTAGGAACTTTTTGTCCACTCGAGGCCTTCCCTGCCTTATATAGAGTAGCTAGGACCAGAGGAGTTTATAGGTTCCATCTTAAGGATTATTCCCACAGATAAAATGTGGAAGGGTCACTATATGATCTTCATAAAATTTTCATACAAAAGAAAGAAATTTCTTTAATATGTTTTCAGTACCAAAATATTGAATATGTTTATTTTCTGTAAAAAGATATTCTTTCTACACTTAAGCCAATTAACAAATATCCCACAGATGTGAATCCTATGTTTACATCATAAATATTGATAAAGAAAGAATTTATAATACTAAAGATGAAGTAGGAGCTTTTATTTATTTGTTCCTTCTTTCTTTAGCTTTCTATCATCTATCAATCTATCTACTATTTATTTATTTATTATGAGTATATTTGTATGGGATACACAATATCATATGTACGGAGATTTCAGAATACACACAGCAATAGTTGTTTCTCTCTTTATACCATGTGTGTTGTGTGTTTTGGGGATTGAACTGAGGATCTCAGACTTAACTTCCAGAACCTTTACTCACTGAGTCCTCTTAGTAGCCTTGAATTATAATCTTTCTGATATTTGTTTCTTAACTGGCTTATAAATGGCTGATAACTCTCAGACGTGGGCTCTATGTGAAAGTATAATCACACAGGTGGGATTTGTCGATATGATGAAAGAATTCTTGTGTAAGAATTCTACATGAGATGGAAAGATTCCATGGTGGTTTCTTTCTTCCATTGCTTGTGCTTCTTACCATGGAAAACATTCTTTGCCAATAGACTATTAAATTAGTCATGTGAGACGGTTGAGAACCAAACATATGGTCTAAAACAGTTAGCAGATTGAAACAGTGATGTGGAAGAAGACAGAGAATAAAGAGAAAGTGATCATCCTTCTGCATATCTTTATGGACAGGGTGTTATTTGTTCATTATATTCAGAAGGAAAAGGGAGTTCAGGAAAAAAGAAGCTATTTATAGCATGGTAACTTGGGGTTTCTTAAATTCATGATGGCAGTTGCCATGATTCCTTCCCAATTCCACTCCTAAATCAATATCTTTTCCCCTTTGATTTTACTACCTTAAATTACCTTGCTCACTTCAAAGCACTAACTCAGAAAATAAATTAGCTTGTAGTAATGGCCATATCAGATCAAAATTACCTGTACTTCATCAATTTATTTATTTATTTATTTATTTTGAATTTCAACCGCATACCCCCTCTCTCCTCTCCTCCCAGTCTCACCCTTTCATCTACTTCCCCCAAACCCCCCTCCCCACCTAGTACCAACACACTCTGGCACATCAAATCATTTCAGGACTTCCCTCCTCTTTCGTTGAAGCAGACAAGGCATCTCTGCTAGGAAAATGGGATCCAGAGGGAGGCAGCAGAGTTCAAGTCAGAGCCTGTTCCAATTGTTAGGGGATCCATTTGAAGACCTAGCAACCCTTCAGCTTCATATGTGTAGTGATCCTAAAACCAGTCCATACATGCTCTTTTCTCGGTGGTTCTGTCTCTATGAGGCGCCCCGTGTCTGAGTTAGTCGGCTATGTATGTCTTCTTGTGGTGTCCTTGACCCCTCCTCCTCCCTCAATCATACCCTAATTCTTTGACAAGACTCTCTGAGTTTTGCCAAACCTTGTATATCATTATTTCCAGAAAATTTATATTCCTTATTGAAAAGGGGGCAAAATTCTTCCTGGAAATACTATAGATGCTTTAGTTATATTTGGCTACTTTTTTTTTTTTAATGCTGGAGATTAGGTGGATTATGCAATAGAAATTTATTTCACATGTTTCTGAAGGCTAAACAATCTAAGGTGACAATGCTGGCAGAGTCCTCTAAGATTAAGATCCTCCTTTACAAATGGTTAGCTTACAAATAGGAGCAGAGTTTTAGATATTACCTGACTGATTTCCATAGTGGTTGTACAAGTTCACACTCCCACTAGTAATAGAGGAGTGTTCCCCTTTCTTCACAACCTTGCCAATATGTGCTACTACTTGAGTTTTTGATCTTAGCCATTCTGACTGGTGTGAGATGGAATCTCAGAGTTGTCTTGTTTCTCTGATGATTAAGGATGTTGAGCATTTCTTCAGGTGTCTCTTGGCCATTTTAGATTCCTCTTTTGTGAATTCTTGGTTTAACTCTGTACCCCATTTTTTGATTGGGTTACTTGGTTACGTGGTGTTGAATTTCTTGGGTTCTTTATAAATTTTGGATATTAGCCCTCTGTCAGATATGGGGTTAGTGAAGATCTTTTCCCTTGGGGAGGGTGACATTGTCATTCTACTTAAATAAGAATATTCCACTATCACTTATGAAGCAAGAAACTTTCTGATGAAGGCTGAATTCAGGATTTACCTATCAATATTTTCATAAGTATTTAGGAGGAAGTTTCAGAGCTAGAAAAGTGGTTCAAGGCTTAAGAGGTCTTTATGCTTTTCTTGAGAACGTAGGTTCAGTTCCCAGCACCCATGTAGGGTGACTCACAATTATCTGTAACTCCAGCTCCAGTAGTTCTGACACCATTTCTGGCCCCCATGAACACACACATGTAGAGGAAGACACACAATTTATACACACACACACATATGCACAAATAAATAAATAGAAAATAATATTTAAAGATAGTTAACTAAAAGACTGCTTTTCAATATGTCCACTTAGCAAAAGTAATAGTAGGAGGTTTTTCTTAGGCCCAATGACCTCCTCAGCCATGGGCTCTTACCTAAGCTCATGTGAAAATGTCAGCATTAATCCTTTTCTGGGTTCTGCCTTAATACTTTTCTGGAGGACTCTTTATAAATGAAGTCAACTATGTTTATCATTTAAATCTCGTGCTTCATTTTAAACTTTTAAAATGACTTGTAAGGCCTCCTCTTTTCTTAGGACAAAGGGAGGGCAGATGAATGGTGGGAGAGCAGATGAAAGAAGAGGACTGGGTGGAGAGGACGGAGGGGAAGATATTACCAGGATATAAAGTAAATAAATAACTAATAATAAAAAGATTGTTCCCATTGAATCAGTATTAAAATACAAAATTTCAAAGGTCAAAATATATTGGTATTTAACTATTAGGCACAATCACAGTGACACTTGTCACGTACAATTAAGTAATGAATTGTTTGCTGTAGGCAGGACTCCAATTGAGATGTGTATGTAGGTATGTTTATATATGGATGTGTGCATTTACACACACATTCTAGAATATGTTAAATTGTTTACAAAACTTCATTCTGAATTTAGAATGTTTCTAAAGATAATTATTTTAGAAAATATTGACACTATCCTTTCTGATTCAAAACAAAGTAAAACTTTCTCAGTGTTTTTCAATTTCTTCTGTATTTTTAAATGTATAGTGTATTAAACTAGGACCTCTCACCTACCATACAGGTGATGTAAAATGAGTTATAGCCCCAACCTTTGTCATATACACATATGTGTGTGTATATATATGACACATATACACTGTATGTATATAGACATATATACTGTATGTAGTAGATAAACAGAGTCTTACAAAGTTTGTCAGACTGATTTTGAACATTTTATCTATTCTAAGCTTCCCCCAGGACAGAGATCATAGAACTCTACTACTGGGCTTGGGTTCTGCCTTTTCTTCAGATAACAACACATGTAGTTATCAAAAGGAAACCTTAATTAAAATACCACTAATGCCATTCTTTATTCATTAAGAGTATTATTCCATCCACCTAGCATTACCACAAATCTAGTAATCTACTTCTTCAAACTTTCTTTATAAATCACCAAAGCCCCCCCAAAGTCACTACTCTTCTTATATATCAAAGTTGATATATTTAAAAAAGTCACTACATTGGCTGTAATACTCAGAAGTCCCCAAAAGTAAACCTGCATCATTGTAGTAGATAGTAGGTTTTCACTTCTTGGTGTTACTTTTTTCTTAAATTCTGGAGCCTATCCTCTCTGTATTAGTGGCCACTCATCTGTAGTTATTTGAACACAATGGTCAATTTAGAAATGCCAACCTTGCACTGTTTATCTACCAAGGCCAAACATTAAATGAAACACACTTGTACAAACAATGTGGCCTTTTCCTTGCGCAGTATAGGATGTGGTCAATCATCTGGCAGGCATTCAGTTTTGGCACATTGTGAGCTTTTTATTTTTAAAGTCAGTCCAGTTCTAGGCTCCAAAAACTTGGATGGGATATTTTTAAATAAGAAACTATTAAATGTTCCTAATCTCTCTCTCACAAATGTACAACACCATATTGCTAAATATTTAATGTCTCAGAGTTCAGTGATAACTGCCTTCCAGATTCATTTAGATGATGCTTTAGTGCTACTTTAAAAGTGAGCTGTGGTCTACCGAGGAAAGAAAAAAAAAAAAAAGGGAGGAAAGGCCTTCTAATCAGAGATGACATAGAGTTCAGTTTCAATTTGGAGTAGAGAAAAAGAAGAAAAACAACCAACCAAATCATTTTTGAGGTCTGGCCATACAGTGGCTTAACAATGTTTCCATTCACAAAGTCCATCTGGAAAGTTGTACAGAAATTTAAAATTGTTTCAGTTGAAAGTTTTTTTACAATAATGCTCCAGATCTGAATTTATATTGAGAACAATACAAAGAATGATGTAAATTCTGACATTGATAGATATGATATTGACTTAGATGATTCAGTGGGACCCACTTGGAATTAGGATGTAAAAGACAGCAAATAAAACATGACTTCTGTAATAAGGAAACTGGGTATTTGGCTAAATGAATAAAATTAAATAAAATAGAATATATGAGCAAAAAAGTGGCTGTGGTTAGTTTTTCAAATGAGATTAAGTTTATACATAAAAATACATCTCTCAATAAAACCAAACATATTTCACTTTCATAGCTCGTAGCTCTAAGACGAACATAATGACTCCTACAGTTTTATATATGACAAGTCTTTGGAAGCCTCATGATCTCATGTTCTAATTAATATGCAAATGTGAAATCAATTTAAAAAAAATTAAAAAGTTAGAATAATTTACTGGAGCTTTAAACACTAAAAACAAAGAAATTACTACAACATCAAAGTCAACAAAAATGGACATTGTATAAGAGCAAATTTCCAAGAGTCGGCATGTGAGATAGCTGGCCAGAATGACAATCTACAAGAGATATTAAAACAGCCATAAAAAAAGGAGGAGCAGATTTCTAATTAACTCAGGTTAACTTGACTTTTTAAATTCTTCATTTTAAGTTTTATATCCTCTTGCAGTGAAGTTCTTAAGTAGAAATTTTACAACCCCCTCTTCAGGAGCTTCAGGTCCTACTTCTACAATACAGATATGGAACAATTAAAACAGAAGGGTTTGAAATGTTGGTAAACTCTAAGCTCCTCTGGAAATAAGGATGCCTTCTGATCAAGCATGGTATATATGTGTTGAATATATATTCATAGTAAATTGAATGTATATTAATTTAATATCATTACATTGTGGGCACGTATATTCTACAGCCCTATAAAACAATCCTAACCCAACCTCAATGTACCTCTTATACACAGGTCCAAAATAACTGAATCAATCAATGAACTGTCAGTTTTCCATGACTCTCAAGATATTAAGCACTCATCTTTCTCTTGATGCCATTACTTTACTTGGTTCCATTTGTCATAGACTTTGTTCTCTAGTGTTCAGACTCAGGTTCTTAATAGTGTATTACTGAGTTGCAATAAATCATTCTGTCATGGGCTAATCTGAGTGAGTGGACCTTAACACCAGGCCAAAAGTTCAAATTGGTCTTTTACACAGATAGCTATACATGTGGTAATGTTAGCTGTGTGTTTCTTCACATTCATGTAGTATATAATGTATAATTCAAAATCAGCCTTGGTTTGTTACATGACTATAACCCCAGAATATATGAAGAAGAGGTAGGAAAACTGATGAAGTTCAAGACCAGCTTATCCTACATAATGAGTTCCAGTCCAGGCACAGTGAAACACTATTAAAACATAAGATAATGGATAAATAAATAAAGATAAACATCTGAGACTGAATTCTCAATCTGTCTCTCCAGGTAAACTAGTATTTCTAGCAGTGATACTTTGCTTGTATTTAATTGTAGTTGTAAAAATAATTATGTAAATTATTATTGGTATTTATATCAGTTAATTGGTTGGCAGTGTTAATCTTTAACCCACCTTTATAAATAAACATAAAGATACCTGATGCATTTTAACAAGGCTTTGCCTGGATTGTGTAATCTAAGCCCATCTAAAATAGTTTATAAATCTATCCCTAAATAAGGCCCTATATAATATACATACACTACTGCACTGTTATTTCCATGCTATGCTGATGTTCTAGGCCACGTGAAATAAGGTTCTTCTCTCTAATTCATGGTGTGTCTTTTTTCTCCCCACCTGATTTCTTCTCATCTTACCTCTCTCTTTGCCCAATCTCAGGCCAAGCTTTATTTATGAAGATTTATTATCTTCTCATGAGAAATCACCCCTGACACTATTGATGACATTTAGAGACAGGAGCCTAGCATAACTGTCCTCTGAGAGGCTTCACTCAGTAGCTGATGGAAACAGATGCAGAGGTTCAGGGCCAAATAGTAAGTGGAGCTTAGGAGACTTGTGGAAGGTGGGGGAGGGGTGAGAAGGACCGAAGGAGCTAGAGAGGTCAAGGGCACTACAAGAAAACCTCAAAATCAACTAACTTGGGCCCGTAGGTTCTCACAGAGACTGAAACACCAACCAAACCATATGCATGGAAGACACCTAGCTCCTCTATATATATGTGACAGATATGTAGCTTTTTTTTCATGTGGGTCCCCTATGGACTGGAGCAGAGGCTGTTTCCACTCTGCTGCCTGCCTTTGGATCTCTTACCCTAACTGGACTGCCTTGTCTAGCCTCAACAGGAAAGGATTTGCCAGTCCTACTGAAACTTGACATGCCAAGGCTGATTGATATCTATGGGGAGAATGGGAAGAGGAATGTTGACAGGGAAGGAATGGCAGGAGAGGAGGGAGGGGAAGCTGTGATTCAGATACAAAGTTAATTAATTAATTATAAAAATATTAAAACCAGAAGCTAAAGAATAACAATCCCTCTCAAGCTCTACATGGACTATCAACCAAGGAAATTATATCCATTGCATAAAAAGGAATTAATCTTAATGTGTTTTTTAAAATGAAAATTTAATCAATATTAACAAAGTATCATAAAATAAAATCTGGTAACACTGATACAATATACATGTTACAATTTAAAAATGTAATAGAAATATAAACAAAAATTCTCAATGGAAGAAAATTAATGGCTGACAAAGATATAAAGTAAGGTTAGACATCCTTATCCACCAGGGAAATGCAAATCAAATATTTTTATACTCCATTTTACACCGATCAGAATGGCTGAGATCAACAACACAAATTAAAAAGTTAGTACTGGTAAGGATGTGGAATAAAAGAAATATTAATCCATTGCTGGTGGGAATGTTGTATACCCACTATGGAAATCAATATGGCAGTTCCTCAAAAAGTTGGGAATTTGATCTACCCAAGATACAACTATACTACTCTTGGGCATATAAAAAGAACACTTCATCCTACCACAAGGACACTTGCTCAATTATGTTATAGCTGCTTGATTCATAATAGCCAGAAACTGTTAATGACCTAGATGTTCCTCAAACAAAGAATGAATAAAGAAATTGTGGTACATTTACACAATGGATTATTACTCATCTGTTTAAAAATTCATTACACTATGAAATTATCAGGCAAATGGATAGAACTATAAAAAATTACCCTAATTGACATAATGCAGACTCAGAAAGATAAATATGGTATGTGTTCATTTATACATGTATACTAGTCATTAAATAAATGATATCTAAGTACAATCCACAGACCCATGGAGGTTAGATATTAAGAAAGAATGTGTAGGGTAGGAAGGACATATAGATGTCTCTGAGAAGGTGAAAAAGAATAGATTTTATATGTGGATTGGGGACAGAAAGGAGGAAAAGATGGGATGATCAACAGGGGAGCAGGAGAGAAGAAGGGGTTGATGGAAGGAATGTAAGGAGAGTGGCTCGAATTGAGGGATATTTGAGGGTGGTATGGAAACCTTTGCAGTGGAAACTTTCAAAGTATATGAAGATTATCCTGATGAAGTCTCCAAATAATGAAAGAGGCCGAGTCCCAACTGGCCATCTCTTGTCACCAAACAAAGCTTCTACTAGTTGGACTGGGTTACATCCAATTGAGTTTTGGACCAAAGAAATTCCACAGAAATCCTCAAACAACCCAGGCTGTCAGAAATACAATAGCTTGATCTCCAAACACTGACAGCAAGGCACTGTTTCTCAAGATAATACCCACACAACTCACTAAACATAGAGAGGTCAAGCTGGGGCCTACATAAAACTGTCTTCCCTATGTTCTAGTGTCTTTAGTACTTAAAGGTACTCTGTAGGCTACAAAAAGAGAAACATAAACATCAGTCTAGCCACAAAACCTTTGACCTACACTTAGTCCTGACTGTAACATATTCTAAGCCAATGGTGGCAAGAAGCTTGTAGGAGTAACCAATCAATGTCTGATTTAACTTAAGCCCTGCTCCAAGAGATAGAACCCATAACTGACACCACTTGGGTGACCAAGAGCCATAGACCAGCTAATCTAGAGGCCTAGAGTAAAACTAAGTACTACTGGTCTAAAACAAAAAGTACCAGTGAAATTACTCCTAACAATATTCTGCTATACTCATAAATCAGTGTCATATTCAATTGTCATCAAAGAAGCTTCCTCCTGTAGCAGATGTGGAACAAATACAAAGGCGCACAGCTACACATCACATATATAGAGAAATCTTGGAACATGCAGTTTTAAATGAGATGTCTCCACCAAATCCCTCCCTTAAGAATTTAGGGAACCCCTTACAACGGAAGGGATGGAGGACAACAGAAGAACAGGGCCCTCTAAATCAACATATTAAAGATCATTTGAATTCACAGAGACTAGTACCGCCTAACATAGGACCTATAAATGTCTTCACCAGTTTCTCAACATAGATACTGTAGCTTTAAGTATAGTATTCTTATGGGAGTACTGAGTGTGTAAAAATGTGGGTCTCCGACTCTTACTTCTCTTTGGGGTCTTTCCCTTCTGTTAGTTGACTTGTCCAACTTTGATGTGATGGCTCTTCTTTTGTTTTGTTTTATTATATTTTATTTCATCATGTTTAGTTGTTATCACTTTATAGCCTTCTTTTGTAACAATAACCACAAAGGAGTGGATTTGTATGGGAGGGAAGGTGGTTAGGAACTGGGAGGAGCAGGAGGGGGGAAACTATAATCAGGATAATTTGCATGAGAAAAGCATCTATTTTTTTAAGTAGATAATCTTAAAAAGAGAAAGTTTCATAGTTTATTTTTGCTTAGGTTTCCTTTTATTTTTAAAGTGAATAAATGGAAGTGTTGTGTTCGCACAATTGACTTCCATACCATTATCTCAGAAATATTCAATAAGAAATAAAGCATCTTGTCTCTTCTGAATCAGTTTTCATTGGCTTTACTGACTGGCTTAATAGATGTTTTGGATGATATAACTTCTGGGTGGATTTTATTTTCTGTGTGTTATGGATAATCTAAAACTTTCTATGTTAATTATGCTAATTAGTATCGAACTAAAATTAAATGTTAATTGCTTGCCCCTCCAAGATTCTTGTTGCTCTATGAGCAAATCCTTAAGATGACACCATGTAAACCTTGCTTCACAAATTATCCCTGACTGGATAATAAAAAGGCTGACAAACTATAGCTGGACCAAAGAGAAGTAAAAGGCAGGGCTTCCTGAGAGAGAAAGAGGGAAGGAGAAGGTCTGTGGGAAGGAGAAGGAGGAAGGTCCCTTTCACCAAGAGACAGAGGAATGTAACCATGTGGCTGGATTGATTAGATGGTCAGGTTAACTTAGATGAGCTAGTCGAGACACTGCTCAGCTAAGGCCCAAATGTTGAAATATTAAAAAGACTTGGCATCTTTATTTTTATGCCCTAAGTGCCGCCTTGGGTCTTAGGTCCTTTCACCTGAAGACATAAGCCACCAGCCTTCTATAGAACTATTTTCTTTCATATGAGGATGCTTTCTCAATCAGAGAAATCCAACCTTTCTTTGATGACTCAGACTGTCAAAGACAAAATTTTGTGAGACTTCGTCATTCATACTCATTTGTGAACAGAGCATTTTTTCCTTTGTAAAATTAAAAAAAGTTTCATATTATGATATATTTGCATCATATCCCCTTTATTTTTCTCCTTCCAAACCCTCCAATATTCCCCTCCTTGCTCTATTTCAATCAATGGCTATATTTTCATTAATTTTTGTAGCATACGTATATGCATACATAATTGATCCTGTTTCTTGTTCTACTTTCGTTATTGTTGTTTCCCATGTTTTTGTCTTTTATATTTTTGACAAGTTTCCATTATGTATTCCAACAGATCATGCAACTTGCAATAATCCTGCCTCTGCCTCCTGTGTGTTATGATTCAGATATCCAGTATCAGTATCCTGTTAATTATGCAATAAAGAATAAAACACAGATTAGGGAACAATTCTGTTAAACAAAAGACAAAAAAAGAGCTCAGACTACTCAAATTTTCTAAAGTTTACATAAGCAAGTGAATTAGTCAGGTTTCTCTACAGGAACAGAGCTGGTAAAATACATACATAATACATACATACATACATACATACATACATACATACATACATACATACATACATATATACAGTTCAAATCCAATGATGACAATGATGGTTTTCCACCAACAAAAAAACTAAGGACTCTGTAATTGTTCAGTTCATGATATTGTGTGTCTTGGTAGTCCCAGTCTGGCACTGGAATCCAGAGGAAATCTAAATGAGTTGCTTGTCTTCAGGTTATGTTGGAATCCCAGATAAATAGGCTCTAGTATCAGTGAAGGAATAACTCTGCAAAAGGATACATGAACTTGTTAGTACACGCGAGTATAAAATGGTCAAAAGCAATGCTTCCTCCTTCCATGTTTTTGTTTGTTTGTTTGTTTTTTGTTTTGTTTTTTTTTTTTAATGTGGACAATTGAGTTTAAGGTGTGGCCTGGGCTTGGGGCAGGTCTTCCCATCTCAAATGACCCACAGATGGTGTATGGCTTCCCAAATCAAATTTTCTAATCAAGAAAATCCTGTACAGGTTGACCAGTTGTTTTGTTTAGTTGATTTTAGATATAGTCAAGTTGATGCCCCCAATATTAAGCAACACAGCAAATAAAAATGAACATTGTAGAAATTAGAACCATCTCAGATCAAGTATTACTTAGATTGTCCCACTCACCACATGTACAAATTGTGTTTATTAGCTGAGGATAGAAATGTACATGCAGATATCACCTAATTGTCTGCATTGAATATTTACTTCATATAATCCTGTTTTGGCAGCTTTGAGGCTGTGATCAGTGGAATTTGAATTGTTTTGTTATCAAAGTATACTCTTAAATTATAACTTGTTTACACAAGATAAAAAATACTGTGTACAGATGATTATTTGGAACATACTTAACTTCCAAGTACATGGACTGGTTTGCAATATATTATTTCACTTGTACATGCAAAGAGTCTTATAGGTTCATCATTCTTATCTGAATGACAGGAAAAATAAGTGATTTTTGGTAGAGTAGTATATAATTAATTGAGATAACTTGTATTATCTTCCTGAGACAATATTGGATATTACCCTCTGACTGATGTTCAAATTTTTTATCTAATTTTTTTCACTTTAAACTGCTCTTTTGGCCAAAGTACATTTGACTCTCCTTTTCTTCACTTTCTTCTACTTCCCTTTGTGCAAAGCAGTCGCATAACATATTCTAATGTCAGCATCATATAAGAATTCATTTCCACTCATATTGTTAAATTAAAATGTGGAACATTTTTCATTTTTCATAAATAACCTAGTTTCCATATTGTAAATCATCAAATGAATAGTTTCCCATACCAGGTGTGACCAGTTTCCTTTAAGAATTATGAGATAAACATTCGTGCTATTTTTCACTAGTTAAAAAAGTACTAGTGTTCCCTTTTTGGCACCACTAACTCTGGTTTTACATAACCTTCGGCTATTGACATATGATGATAAAATGAGTAAAATTCGTATTATAAAATTCTTATTAGTAGATAAAAATAAATTCTGAAGTGTTAATATGAATATTTTTAACTACCTTTTCTAACTTAGAATTTGCAGATATTACGTGTGAGAACTAAGAGCACTGCATAGAGAATATGATTTTACAATTATTCAGAAAACTATTTAGATCTTGGTAGATACTTACGAATATATGTAGTAAACATCTAATCAAATTCCTAGGCCAAAATGTCTCCACTTATATTGAACATATGTGAACACCTTTGCTAAAACCACACAATGAAAAGAAAGAAATCTCTAGTTATGAGGCTGGTTACATGAATGCAATAAAATGATTGATATCATTTGTTTTGTCAGGACATTTTGAATCCTCCACAGGGCCAATTCATATTAAACCTTAATTCTATGTAGAAGGAAATAATAATTGATCTGTGGCCCACTTTAGCTCACTCCAGTCTCCTTTCTGGTTGAAATTTGTTCATATTCTTCAGGAGCAAAATATAGGTATCCCACTTCCAATTCTCCAGAGTTTCACTTAATTACACCGCCAGGTTTAAGGAACTATATCAGATCACCTAAATCTGGTTCATGAGGGGATGCATCTCCTGAGGAGAAGTTCATATCAATCCGAAGATGCGCACTGAAAGGGAAAGAGAAACAGACTGACTAAAGTGCGGTGGGTAACATTAGTTTTCTCTACAAACAAGACATCTTGAGTTCAAATTTCCAGTTCCACATGAAATTGTGTCTTCTTTGTGTGTCCCTGTAATACTAGTGCTATGGGATCTGCTGATAGGCAGATCACTTAGGCTTACTAGCAGCCAGTCTATCTTCAGGGTCAATGACAGATCCTGTCTGCTGGGAACAGTATGGAAGTGATAGAACTCAAGACTCAGTTTCCCCTAGGCTTCATTCATGTACATGGATGCATATAACACACACACACACACACACACACACACACACACACACACACGCACACACACATAAACATCAAATATGTTCTCTAACTTCTTTAACATATAGCTGGCATTATAAGACTTGTATAGGAAATCTACCCTACATTCTTCTATTGTGAAAGAGAAGGAATGAAAAGCATGTTGTAAGTGATGGCCCACAACAGTTCTGAAAGAGGGATAGATGCACACCACAGATTTTTAAGGTCTAGTTTAATCCCTACATCTGTGTCTCCCCTTTTTTTTTTTTTTTCTGTTCCTGAGTCTTTTCTTTTTGTTCATAAGACTTGGCTTTTGTTACAAAAACTTTTTAAAATAAAAGGCGGACAGTCCAAAGGAATCTTTATATGCTTTTGTTCAAGGCAATGATTTTTCCAATGACAAAATCATTTGAAATCCAAATATAAAAGTCTTTGTGGGCATCCTTTAAATTCATAGAATTATCACACCCCAAAGCCAAAAACCTGAATTCTATGCAATAAAAATGATCACTTGGTATATATGCTGAATGACAGTGTGATATGGTAAAATATCCGCAAGATTCTTGGTAACCTTTTCATGTTTTTATAGAATCTACAAGACATTTCCCTGAGTCTGTCTGAGTTCTCACTAAAGGATGTTACAGCACCACACTTGATCCTGGTGCTGTCATGAAATGTGTAGGATATATGATACGCATATTTACATATTTGATATTTACAACGTAGTTCCTAACTGACTACCCTACCCTGCAGACTTTAGATTCCCCATTTCAATTCATGTGAATTCTTCAAAATATAAATCCCCTTCTATTTATCTCTACTTCTGTATCATGTGATATATATATATATACACACATACATATACATATGTATGTAAACATATGTATGCATGTATATTATTACATACATATATTTTACATGTATTAATATATGTATGTATATATTTTTTTCTGAAAATAAAACACCCAAAAATCCACCATGGACCCGTCAAACTGAACAAACGAAAATTAAAGACAAGAAAACACATATTTGTAACTTGGCATTAAGAAATTTATACAGGGGGGTCCAAGATGGCGGTGGCCTGCATGGACGTATTTTGATTTCGGGGTCAACAGTCACAGGGCAGCAAGTGTTGCAGGATGCTGTACAAAGGGCACGACCCCTTCTAAATCTCACCCAGCTACACAGAGACCACGGAAGATCCCTGGGCAGGACACCACTTCCCACTCTCGGACACGCTAGGAAGCCACTGGTCCTGGGAATCGGAATCATCCATTCCCCCCACCAGGAGAGACTCCTGGTAAGTTCCAACCTAATATCAAGCCGGCAGATTCAGAACCCATGCAGAGATAATCCCCACCCTGCTGGGCACTCCTAGGTCTCACCCAGATGATCCAATTACCTGGCAAAGGGTTGGGACCCTTGGAAGTGAGCTTAGCTCCCCTGCAAAGTGCCTTCAAACTGCAGATCGCAGTCTGTGACATCACTGGCAAGTTTCCAAGCCATGGGAGCCGCAAGGCTATTGGAGCTGAACTGCAGATTTACCGGCTACAGGAACCAACCCCGGGCAAACTGCGAGATATTTGAAAATGTCGTATATCAGACTTTTGTACTAGTACAGGCCCTTGCTGTGGGGAACCAAGGTCTTCACCTGGGAGGCGGGGCTGAATGACTCACCTTATAGGGGTGGAGTAAGGCAACTCGAATCCTACACCAAAGTTCCCCCTTTGGACCCAAGTCCAGAAGACAGCAAAAAAAGCCACATGGCCAGAGGCCCCAGATCAAAAAAAAAAAAAAAAACAGAGCAAAATATCCCCAACAAAAGAAAGCAACGCTATTCCACCCAGCCCGAACCACCTCACCACATCTGAAACACATAAAAACGATGACAATTCTACATTATGGAAAGTGATAGAGTCCCTTCAAGAAGAACCTAAAACTATGAAGGAATTCAAAGAAGCCACAATTTTACAAGTCAAAACAACGAATAACACCATTAAAGAGTTCCACACCAAGGTGACCCAGCTTGAACAGGAAAAGGATAAAGCAATTAAAGATCTCCAGGCAAAAACAAGCAAGTTGGAGAAGGAAATGTACAAAACGAACAATACCATTCAAGACATGAAAATAGAAATGGAAACAATAAAGAAAACACAGTCAGAGTTAAAAGAGGAAATGGAGAATCAAGAAAAGAGAACAGGAACTACGGATGTGAGTATGAAAAATATGATGCAAGAGATGGAAGACAGGATCTCAGGCATGGAAGATTCAATGGAAGAAATCAGTACAACCTCCAAAGAAAATGAGAAAGCTAAAAAATCTCTCACCCAAAACATCCAAGAAATCAAAGACTCAATGAAAAGACGGAACCTAAGAATTATGGGCATAGAGGAAAGAGAAGACTCCTGACTCCATGGTCCAGGAAATATCTTCAACAAAATCATAGAAGAAAACATCCCAAACCTAAAGAAAGAGATGCCAGTAAAAATCCAAGAGGCTTACAGAACACCAAACAGATTAGATCAGAAAAGAAACTCCTCCCGCCACATAATAATAGAAACTCCAAATGTAGAGAACAAAGAAAGAATATTAAAAACTGTAAGAGAAAAAGGCCAAGTCACATACAATGGCAGACCCATCAGAATCACATCTGACTTCTCCTCAGAAACTTTAAAAGCTAGAAGGGCCTGGACGGATGTCCTACAAGCCCTGAGAGAACATAGGTGCCCAACTAGACTACTATACCCAGCAAAACTCTCTATCAACATAGAAGGAGAAAACAAAATATTCCATGACAAAATCAAATTCAAACAATAACTCCTCACAAACCCAGCCCTACAGAAGATCCTAGAAGGAAAATTCCAACACAGGGAAGATAACTACACCCAAGAAAACAGAGGAAATAGAAACCTCCACAGCAACTAAACAAAAAGAAACACAAGACAGCAAGCTATACCAAAATTATGAGAAATAACAACGCCTGGTCACTAATATCCATCAACATCAATGGACTCAATTCGCCAATAAAAAGACACAGACTTAAAGACTGGATCCATAAACAAGACCAATATTTTGCTGTATACAAGAAACACACCTCACTACTGAAGATAAACACTATCTCAGAGTAAAAGTCTGAGAAAAGGTTTTCCAAGCAAATGGACCCAGGAAGCAAGCTGGAGTAGCCACCTAAATATCAAAAAAAAAAAAAAAATAGACTTCCAATTGAAGTTAATAAAAAAAAAAAAAAGACAGAGAAGGGCATTACATATTCATTAAAGGAATTATCCACCAAGAGGTCATCTCAGTTTTGAACATCTATGCCCCAAATACAAAGGCACCTACATTTATAAAAGAAACGCTTCTAAAACTTAAATTGCACATCGATCCAAACACTTTAATAGTGGGAGACTTTAACACCCCACTCACAACTATGGACAGATCATCAAGACAGAAGCCAAACAGAGAAATAATGAGTCAAACAGAGATCATGAACCAAATGGACCTAACAGATATCTACAGAACGTTTCACCCAAACACAAAATAATACACCTTCTTCTCAGCACCTCACGGAACCTTCTCCAAAACCGAACATATAGTTGGACACAAAGTTAACCTCAACAGATACAAGAAAATTGAAATAACCCCTTGTGTCTTATCAGACCACCATGGAATAAAGCTGGACTTCCATAGCAAAAGAATCAACAGAAAGTCTACACTCACATGGAAATTGAACAACTCTTTAGTAGAGGACCACTGGGTCAGAGAAGAAATAAAGAAGGAAATCAAAGACTTCTTAAAAATCCAACGAAAATGAAGACACAACATACCCAAACCTATGGGACACAATGAAAGCTGTGCTACAACGAAAGTTTATAGCACTAAATGCCTTCAAAAAGAAAGTTGTGACAGCTCATATTAGCAAATTAACAGCTAAACTGGGTAAATTGGAAAAAAAAGAAGCAAACACTCCCAAGAGGAGCAGAAGACATGAGATCATCAAACTTCGGGCTGAAATCAACAACTTAGAAACAAAAAGAACTATACAAAGAATCAATGAAACCAAGAGTTGGTTCTTCGAGAAAATCAACAAAATAGACAGACCCTTAGCCAAATTAACTAAAAGACAGAGGGAGAAAACACAAATCAACAAAATCAGAAATGAAAAGGGAGAAATAACAACAGACATTGAGGAAATCCAGAAAATATTTGGATCCTATTTTAAAAATCTATACTCCACCAAATTTGAAAACTTAAGTGAAATGGACAATTTTCTTGATATATTCTACCTACTGAAGCTAAATCAAGATCAAATAAACAGATTAAACAGCCCTATAACCCCTAAGGAAATAGAAGCAGTCATTAAAAATCTCCCAACCAAAAAAAGCCCAGGGCCAGATGGCTTTAGCACAGAATTCTACCGGACCTTCAAAGAAGAGCTAACACCAATACTTTTCAAACTCTTTCACCAAATAGAATCTGAAAGAACATTCCAAACTCATTCTATGAGGCCAAAATCACCCTGATTCCTAAACCACACAAAGACCCAACAAAGAAAGAGAACTTCAGACCAATCTCCCTCATGAACATAGATGCAAAACTACTTAATAAAATACTAGCAAACCGAATTCAAGAACACATCAAAATTATCATACAACATGATCAAGTTGGCTTCATCCCAGGAATGCAGGGATGATTCAACATACGAAAGTCTATCAACATCATTGACCATATAAACAAGATGAAAGAAAAAACCACATGATAATCTCGCTAGATGCAGAAAAAGCATTTGACAAAATCTAACACCCCTTCATACTAAAAGTTCTGAAGAGAACGGGCATACAAGGACCGTACCTAGAAATAATAAAGGCAATATACAACAGGCCAGTGGCCAACATCAAAATAAATGGAGAGAAACTTGAAGCGTTTCCTCTAAACTCAGGGACAAGACAAGGATGACCACTTTCACCATATCTCTTCAATATAGTACTTGAAGTTCTTGCTAGAGCAATAAGACAACTAAAGGAGATCCAGGGGACAAACATCGGAAACGAAGAAGTCAAATTATCCCTATTTGCAGATGATACGAAAGTATACATAAGCGACCCCAAAAATTCCACCAGAGAACACTTACAGCTGATAAACACCTTCAGCAAAGTAGTTAGATACAAAATTAACTCAAAAAAATCAGAAGCCCTTCTTTATACAACAAACAAATGGGCTGAGAAAGAAATAAGGGAAACAACCCCCTTCACAATAGCCACAAACAACATAAAATACCTGGGGGTAACTCAAACCAAGCAAGTAAAGGACCTGTACAACAAGAACTTCAAGCCCTTGTAGAAAGAAATGGAAGAGGCCTTTAGAAGATGGAAAGATCTCTCATGCTCATGGATAGGTAGGATCAACATAATAAAAATAGCCATCATACCAAAAGCAATATATAGATTCAATGCAATTCCTATCAAAATACCAACACAATTTTTTATAGACTTGGAAAGAGCTATTCTCAATTTCATATGGAAAAACAAAAAGCCCAGAATAGCTAAATCAATCCTGTACAATAAAAAAAAAAAAAACATCTGGAGGTATCACGATCCCAGATTTCAAGCTGTACTACAGAGCAATAGTTGTAAAAACAGCATGGTATTGGTATAGAAACAGACCAGTAGATCAATGGAATCGAATTGAAGATCCAGAAATAGAACCACACCCTTATGGCCACCTAATTTTTGACAAAGAAGCCAAAATGGCACATTGGAAAAAGGACAGCATCTTCAACAAATGGTGCTGGTCCAAATGGATGTCCACTTGTAAAAGAATGAAATTAGACCCATACTTATCACCTTGTACAAAACTTAAGTCCAAGTGGATCAAAGACCTTAACATAAGGCCGGTCACACTAAATCTACTAGAAGAAAAAGTGGGAGAAACCTTCAAACTTCATTGGCACAGGTGATAACTTCCTGAACAGAACACCAACAGCTCAGGACTTGAGATCAACAATCAATAAATGGGACCTCATGAAACTGAAAACTTCTGTAAGGCAAAAGACACTGTCATTTGAACAAAACAGCAGCCTACAGACTGGGAAAAAATCTTCACCAACCCCACATCTGACAGAGGGCTAATATCCAAAATCTACAAAGAACTCAAGAAATTAAATGCCAAGAAACCAAATAATCCAATCAAAAAATGGGGGACAGAGATAAATAGAGAATTCACAAAGGAGGAATCCCTAATGGGTGAGAGACACTTCAAGAAATGCTCAACATCCTTAATCATCAGAGAAATGCAACTCAAGACGACTCTGAGATTCCATCTCACACCTGTCAGAATGGCTAAGATCAAAAACTCAAATGACCACACATGCTGGCAAGGGTGTGGAGAAAGGGATACCCTACTCCATTGCTGGTGGGAATGCAGGCTTGTGCAACCACTATGGAGGTCAGTCTGGGGATATCTTAGAAAACTTGGAATAGTTTTGCTTCAGGACCCAGCCATACCACTTCTGGGTATACACCCAAATGCCTCTTCACAGAATCATAAGGAAGTTTCCTCATCTATGTTTATAGCAGCCTTATTTGTAATTGCTAGAAACTGGAAATAACCCAGATATCCCTCAACAGAAGAATGGGTTAAAAAACTGTGGTACATCTACACAATGGAATACTATTCAGCTATCAGGAACAATGAAATTATGCAATTTGCAGCCAAATGAATGGAACTAGAAAAGCTCATCCTGAGTGAGCTAACCCAGACTCAGAAGGAAGCATATGGCATCTATTCACTTATAGTAGGATTTTAGCTATATAATAGAAGGTATCGATACTACAACTAACACACCAAAGGGAACTTGGACATAGACTTCTTATTTTTAATTTTAATTTTTTATTTATTTTTTTATATATTAGTTATATTTTTTCTATTTTTTAGACTTTTTCATCCATTGTCTGTTTATTGGTTTGTTTGTTTAGTAGTTCTCTCTCTCGGTCAACGAGACCCTTTTCACTGATGGTACTGCTTCATAGACCCCCCAATTTATGAGGAGGCTCTTGGCCCTCATACAACCTCTCAACTGAGATGAGGGACTATTATGTAAGGACACCCCACACCACAGAAATGGGATGGAAGTGTTAGGAGGTAAAGAAAAAAAATGAAATGTGATGTTTCGGCCTTTTACTGCTAATTGTCATAACTGAATAGGATAATTAAGAAATGCAAACTAATGGTTATGCAAGCCTGTCATTCTGTTAGGTACTATGACAGCCTATTATAGTTACTTTCTAAGCTAATCAGAAATAAACCTGCTACGAGACAAGCAACATCTGCTTACCCTAATATAAGAAATAGATAGGGCCTCTTCAAAAACCTCAAGAGATCTGCAGAATATGGCATTCAAAGATGTTTTCATAACTTTAGATTTTTTATACCAAGACATATCAACTCCTGACAGCACCCCCTATTCTCTTCCAAGTAGAAGAATCTCCAGTGGGAGATGACTGAATTAGTCGCAAGCCTATCTCATGGTTGGAAAAGCCTCTTGCTCCAACTGTAGACAGAATGCTATCCAAAAAGGACAAAACCTGGAAGCAGGTAAGTCGACAGCCTAATTCTTCCAAGACAGGGTAGGTAAGTCTTTCATAACCCCTGCTCTACAATCAATGTCTGTCAGAGAAACGGGGCCAAATGACTGAAGATCGATGCTGTAATATATGGAGAGAAAATGCGAACTGTCCAGGCAGCCACTGGTATGTCATTTCTTAGTTTGGGAAGCTGCAGGCCCTGTACTTCCTATAAAATCAGATATATTTTTCCTTCTCATGATTCTGAGGTGGTTGAAGAACAGATAGCTAGAGTCTCATAATTAAATTTTAAGTTGTTTAGGAGTCAAGAGAGTGTTATAGATCTAAGAAGATACTTTTCAAATTGTGTTGCAATTTAGTTTGAATGTTGAGTCCGATATAGAACTTTGAACTCATGGAGATGGTTAGATAGAATGTTAAAGTCAGGTACCAAATACATATGGACTGGACATTGGGAATGTACGCTAAGCCATATAACCCTCATAACTGTGGCCTAATTACCTCTGTTGTTTTGTATTGTATTTATTATTATAAGAGAAAGAGCCATTTTTTGGACTGAAAGGGGAAACTGTAGGGGGAGATAAAATATACCTTAAATTTAAAAGAAAAAAAAGGGAAGAGGATGGGGGGTTGAGGGTGGGAGGGAGGGACTGGAGTCGGAATAGGGAGGGGACTGTGATTGAGATGTAACTTGAAGAAATAAAAAATAAAGGAAAAAATAAAATAAAGTTAAAAAAATCATTACAGATGTTCTGCGAAAGATGATGATTGAGACACACTTAACTTTTCAGTCTTGAAAAGCTAGATTTTTCAAAGTAAGTGCTACTTGATATTTCAGTTGTGGTGAGGTGGTTCAGGCTGGATGGAATAGCGTTGCTTTCTTTTGTTGGAGACATTTTGCTCTGTTTTTTTTTTTTTTTTTT
>CAJQZJ010001511.1:1178579-1197209 GCA_907164525.1 Lophiomys imhausi | reverse complement strand
GGAGAGAAGCTTGAAGCATTTCCTCTAAACTCAGGGACAAGACAAGGATGTCCACTTTCACCATATCTCTTCAATATAGTACTTGAAGTCCTTGCTAGAGCAATAAGACAACTAAAGGAGATCAAAGGGATAAAAATTGGAAATGAAGAAGTCAAATTATCCCTATTCGCAGATGATATGTTAGTATACATAAGCGACCCCAAAAATTCCACCAAAGAACTCTTACAGCTGATAAACAACTTCAGCAAGGTGGCTGGATACAAAATTAACTCAAAAAAATCAGAAGCCCTTCTTTATACAACAAACAAATATACCGAGAAAGAAATAAGGGAAACAACCCCCTTCACAATAGCCACAAACAACATAAAATACCTGGGGGTAACTCTAACCAAGCATGTAAAGGACCTATATAACAAGAACTTCAAGCCCCTGAAGAAAGAAATGGAAGAGGCCTTTAGAAGATGGAAAGATCTCCCATGCTCATGGATAGGTAAGATCAACATAATAAAAATGGCTATCCTACCAAAAGCAATATATAGATTTAATGCAATTCCTATCAAAATACCAACACAATTCTTTATAGACCTGGAAAAAGCTAGTCTCAACTTCATATGGAACAACAAAAAGCCCAGAATAGCTAAATCAATCCTGTCCAATGAAAAAACATCTGGAGGTATCACCATCCCAGATTTCAAGCTGTACTACAGAGCAACAGTAATAAAAACAGCATGGTACTGGTATAGAAACAGACCAGTGGATCAATGGAATCGAATTGAAGACCCAAACATGGATCCACACACCTATGGCCAACTAATCTTTGACAAAGAAGCCAAAAACGCACAATGGAAGAAGGACAGCATCTTCAACAAATGGTGCTGGTCCAACTGGATGTCCACTTGCAAAAGAATGAAATTAGACCCATACCTATCACCTTGTACAAAACTTAATTCCAAGTGGATCAAAGATCTTAACATAAGGCCAGCCACACTAAAGATACTAGAAGAAAAAGTAGGAGAAACCCTCGAACTCATTGGCACAGGTGACAACTTCCTGAACAGAACACCAACAGCTCAGGACCTGAGATCAACAATCAATAAATGGGACCTCATGAAACTGAAAAGTTTCTGTAAAGCAAAGGATACTGTCATTCGAACAAAACGGCAACCAACAGACTGGGAGAAAATCTTCACCAACCCCACATCTGATAGAGGGCTATTATCTAAAATCTACAAAGAACTCAAGAAACTAAATGCCAAGAAACCAAAGAATCCAATCAAAAAATGGGAGATGGAGCTAAATAGAGAATTCACAAAGGAGGAATCCCTAAGGGCTGAGAGACACTTGAAGAAATGTTCAACATCCTTAATCATCAGAGAAATGCAACTCAAGACTACCCTGAGATTCCACCTAACACCTGTTAGAATGGCTAAAATAAAGAGCTCAAATGATAGCACATGCTGGCGAGGGTGTGGAGAAAGGGGTACCCTACTCCATTGCTGGTGGGAGTGCAGGCTTGTGCAACCACTATGGAGGTCTGTCTGGCGATATCTTAGAAATCTAGGAATAACCTTGCCTCAAGACCCAGCCATACCACTTCTGGGTATACACCCAAAGGACCTCTCACGGAGACATAGGGAAGTCTCCTCATCTATGTTCATAGCAGCCTTATTTGTAATAGCTAGAAATTGGAAACAACCCAGATGTCCCTCAAATGAAGAATGGATTAAAAAATTGTGGTACATCTATACAATGGAATATTACTCAGCTATCAGAAACAATGAAATCATGCAATTTGCAACCAAATGGATGGATCTAGAGGAGCTCATCCTGAGTGAGCTAACCCAGTCTCAGAAGGATGCACATGGCATCTATTCACTTATAGTAGGATTTTAACTATTTCGTACAGGATATCTGTACTACAACCAACACATCAAAAGGAACAAGGACATAATTTTTTTTTTTTATCTTTTTCTTTTTCCTTCTTTTTTTCTTTTTTTCTCTTTCCTTTTCCCTTCTCTTTTTCCTCTCTTTTTTTTTGTTGATATTCTTTGTTTTTGTGGGTTTGTGTGTTTGTTGGTCTTTTTTTTTAGTATTCCCCCAGCAGCAATGAGACACCAGTCACTGACAGTACTGCCTCTTAGGCCCCCGGTGAATGAAGAGGCGCTTGGCCCTCATATGACTCCTGATCTGTGGTGAGAGACTGTTAGGCAGGGACACTCCACCCCAGAGGAACAAGACGGAAGGGTCAGGGGGTAGAGCATGGGAGGGTGGGGCTGGGAAGCGGGAAAAGAGGACAATATGATAAGGATGTTACCTGAAGCAACAAACAAATAAATTTATTAACTAGAAGAAAAAAAAAAAGGCAGGGGGCAGGGCTGAAACACTGTGAATGGAACAGAGGATACAGCCATTCGGCCTGGATTTGCAGACCTCCAGGTGTAGAGAAGACGTGGAGCTAAGGTAAAATACAAGGGAATTGTGGTATTGGCCCATGCCTTTGACTTCAGCGGAGACCGGGGGGGGGGGGCACCTTAGAGTTGGTGGTCTTATGTACTCTGGAGTCATATGGAGCGGGGTGGTGTGGGTGCATACTCTTGGTCCCACCATTCAAGAAGAGAACACCCTTGGTCCCAGCTCCCAGCACACTGGAGACAGAAAGAGGCAGATCCCGGGGTTCAGGGTCAGCCTGATGCAGGGTAAACTCTAAATAGAGAAAGACTTCGATCCAGGAGTGGTGGAACACATCTTTGATCCCTTCTGATGAGAAACACAGGTCCCTGTTCCCAATAATTAGAGTTCAGAGACACACACATGGGATTTGGAGGGACCTAGGTTTGGAGGCTACTTACAAAAGGCCTTCTTGATGCAGGCAGATTGTCCTTTGGGATCTCAAAATATATACACTAGAGCTGGTTTAGCTCCAAGGTGACAGAATGATTTCTACTTTAACCCGGATTGAAAGATAACGCTTTGTATGTTGTCAGAAGGCCAAATTTGCTTCAGGAGAAGTACTACCTAGCCCCCTCCATCCCCCCCCAGAAAAAAAAAAAAAAAAGAGGGCAATTGTCCTAGGGTTGGGATTGGGGCAGGGCTCTGCTCTTATCGTTCCAGAAGAATCGAAGTGTCCATTAGGGGAGCCCGGGGACAGCGGACAGCGGAATCCTCAGCAGAGAGCAGAATCAGGCACCAAGGAGGATGAGTGACACAGTTGATTCTGCCTGGCAGACTTCCTCAATAGCTGTCTCCATCGGGGGCCTGCAATCACCACTGCAATCCAGTGTCGCTGGGACCGTTCAGCTCTACACAGTGCCCCGGCCGGAACCTCAGTGAAGCCTGCAAGACCAGCTTCTGCCTACAAACCCCTTAGGTCATCTAAACAGCTGAGAACAGAAGGACTGAACATAAAAGGATTGTACTAACATTTTTAATCATTTTTCCCATTTGGGTTGGGGCCCCAAACAGGTCTACTACGACCCAAATCAGCAGGAAGTCACTTTAAGAGAGCGACGTCCCATGCCCAGAGGGTGGGAAGGGTGTTTCTCCGCCCATCTTTTTGGTTATTTGAAGGATAACTGAAAACTCTGTTATGTAGGGGAAGAGTCTACAAGCTGATAAATGGTCCTGTCTTAATGGGTTTTGGAGGGTAGCCCCAGGGAATTCCTACTTTTCCTTTTCTGTATCCTTCTTCCTCTCCTATGTAGGAGTGCATGGGCTTGAGAAAAATGAGATATAGACATAGCACAGGAAGGTCCAGGAAGAAGGGGCAGATTATTGAATATGCCCTTATACCTTTGTATATTGATACAAAATTAGTAGTTTATTTGGCTAAAGTGGTATTGACCATTGTTTATTGTGCAAAAATAAGATTGTATTGGATTACACCGGTATTGATCTTTGTATTTTGATACAAAATTAAGATTATAGTTGGCCACAATGGTATTGACCCTTCCATATGGACGTAATATTAAGATTATATTGGGCTACATAGGCATTGATCTTGGTATATTGATACATAATTAGAGTATATTTAACCACAATTGAATAGATCTTTGTATATTGATACAAATTTAAAGATAATGCTTCCCAATGGTATCATACCTAGAGATACTTAAAAATAAAATGTGAAGCTCTGACCTCTTGATACCAACCGTCTAAAACGGTCTAGGATAGTTAAAACAAACTCCTAGTCATGCAAACATGTCTCTTTGTTGGCTACTATGACAGTCTATCACAGATATTCTCTAAACTACCCAGTAATCAAGTTGCTAAGAGACAAGCAACATTTGCTTATCTAAATACAAGAGATGGATAGGGCATCTTCAAAAACCCCTTGAGATCTGCAGAATATGGCATTCAAAGATGTTATCTTAAATCAAGATTTTTTTTTTATATCAAGACATATCAGCGCCTGACGGCAACCCTATTCTACTCCAAGTAGAGGATAAGCATCGAAGAACCTCCACTGTAAGATGGTTGAATTGGTGGCAAGCCTTTCTCTTGGCATGAAAAAACCCCTTGCACCAACTGCAGACAGACTGCTGTCCAAAAAGGACAAAACTTGGTAGAGGGGAAATCGACAGCCTAACTCTGCCAAGACAGGGTAGGAAAAACCCCTTGCTTCAACTGTAGACAGACTGCTGTCCAAAAAGGACAAAACTTGGAAGCAGGTAAGTCGACAGCCTAGCTCTGCCAAGACAGGGTAGGAGAGTCCTTCATAACCCCTGCTCTACAATCAATGTCTGTCAGAGAAATGTGGCCAAATGACTGAAGATTGATGCTGTAATGTATGGAGAGAAAATGGGAGCTGTCCAGGCAGCCACTGGTATGTCATTTCTTAGATTGGGAAGCTGCAGCCTTGCACTTCCTATATAATCAGATATATTTGTCCCTCTCAGGTCTCTGAGGTGGTTGAAGAATAGATAGCTAGAGTCTCATAGTTAAATTTTGAGTTGTTTGGGAATCAAGAGGGTGTTCTAAGAAGATGCTTTTTAAATTGGGATGAAAGTTGAGTTGGATATAGAACTTTAAACTCATGGAGATAGATCGACAGTAGAATGTTGAAGTCAGGTGCCAAATACATATAGACTGGTCATTGGGATTGTATGCCAAGCCATATAACTCTCATAATTTTGGCCTAATTACCTCTGTTGTTTTGTATTGTATTTATTATTATAAGAGTAAGAGCCATTTGTTGGACTGAAAGGGGGAGCTGTTGGGGGGAAAAGATATATCTTAAACTTAAAAAAAAAGGAAGGGGAGGGGTGGGTTGAGGCGGAAGAGGGTGGGAGGGTGGGACTGGAGGCGGGGTAGGGAGGGGATTTCAATTGAGATGTAACTTGAAGAAATAAAAAATAAAGTAAAAAAAAAATAAAAAAAAAATAAAAAATAAAAAGGTCCACAATGTATATGACTTAAGGTTTAAATAAACAAAAACCTTAAGAGAAATTATACTTGCAGTTTCAATGAGATTGTGTTAATTTACAAACATCAATAATATGCATATATCCCAAATATAAATAACAGATGTGAAAAACAAACCCACAAAAATGATGCCTTTCATACAAAAAGACTTAAAGATAGAAGCAAATACAAATACGTTGAGAAGACCTCTCATAGTTTTTAATGTTGTAGTTACAGTAAATAATACTAAGTATCAAATAAGATCAACTTTACATAGTTCTTTTTTATAATGTAGTCCTGTATTGGTAAATATTAGGTGTCTTTATACATACAAGACCTATAATAATTGGTTTTTCCCTAATTAATGCCTGCAGGACCTTGAAATTTTTACTGGAATAAACAAGCCTCCTTTAATTTAACCTTCATTTTCCATTCCCTTCCAACGTCCTTTCCCATGCCTCAGGATATCCAAAACATCTTGAAAAGAAGACAAACAAATGGAATCACACAGCATGCCCTGACCTTCCCTATGCATGGCCAGCTCCCACTTGAATCAGGGGAAAGAATGCATAGCAATGTAAGCCTGCACGCACAGCTTCTGATTTGGTCCATGAATTATAGATGTACTTCTGAGGGGCCATTTACCTTATGGTTTCTGATGCAAAAACAGGCAGTAAATATCTAACATCCTTCACCCAATATGTTAATCAGGCAGCAAGGTAGACATCAGTGGCCTCTCTGTGATAAGTTTAATTAATGATGTGTATAACTTTGTGGCCCCTCATTTCTCCCCTTAATACATAATGGGAAACATTCTCCCATAAGGACCCAAAAGTCTGTGTTTTCTGGTCATGAAGTTTTGCTCACTGTTGTGAGGTCAGTCCATTCATTTCTCTCAGCTCCCATCTGCTATTTAAGACAGTAGTTCATTGAGTTCATCTGTTATGGGCTTGCTTCAACATGCTTGCCAAAGGCTCCTAGATCTGTTCCTACTTTGAATATTCTCTATTCTAATAAATCACTTTGAACTAGTCAGATAGACACTTGCCATTGAATGCAATTCCTCATGTAGATTTAGTGTGGTAAAAGTAGGCTGGATGCCTGCACCTGCCAACTTGGCTACTGTGTCTGTTTTTTTTTTTTTTGATATAGGAATTTGCAAGGCTAGGGGAGAAAACTAATTGCACTGTGAACACAGAATACGATTATATATATAATGCACTGAGACACAGCTGCAGTATTAGGAAAGTGATGTGTACATGTTAAAAGGATTCAGAACTCTCACTGGACATGAAGGTATCCCACTTCTCATATTAAATAATTGAAATATAAGTCTAATTCTGAGAGAATTACTATTATGATTCATTTAGTATTGATCTACTATTGAGTCCTTCATCTGCATGGGAATAACTGATTTGCTATCTCTATTTAATAATATTTTCAAACAATATACAGGTAGGTTATGGTTTCTGGGGTAAGGAGACACATTCATAGTCTTCACTGGTATAGGCACTGATAAATCTCCTATGCCCCTGAAAATATTCCCACACCCGTGCTCCTGCAAGCAACCTGAATTATATTCATCATGAGGCATCATACACACAGAAAAAGACAGACACACAAACCCAGAGAGAAAGAGAGAGAGAGAGAGAGGAGAGAGAGACAGAGACAGAGAGAGAGAGAGACAGAAAAATGCAAGCAAGTATAGGGATACTAGCAAAGAAGGAGCCTTCTAATAATGGACTTAAAAAACTCCCCTTTGTGTTTCATAGAAAGCACATCAGTGTCATTTCATAGAATTTATTGTCAATTAGGAACATATATTTAAATTGTGTATCCAAAGTAAAAGTGATTGGTGTGTCTCTCTATAATCTACAACAATGAAAATTCCTGAGTATTAAGGAAAACACATAATTTGTAGTAGGAAAATATTCAAGTTACAGAGACAGTATTGAAGCCATGGCTGTTATGCTGTTTAACTTGGAGAGACATGGCTTCTAAGAATCAAGTCAGAAAATCTGAATTACTTTGAGCTGAGATAAAAATAAAATTTCTGGAAGTTCTTCGATATTTTTCTTTCAAGAAAGGCATGTTCTATTCTTTGTAGAGTCACCACTGTGCTCGAATGCTATTTCTATATATCACTATGGTAGTGTACATACCACTATATATAAAAAAAAAGAACTCTACAAGTAGAGAAACAACAGGAACAAAAAAGGGCAGGTGATATCAAAACTGGGTAGGCCCTAATTCAACTCACCTATCCGAACCTAATGCTACTAACAGGCACAGTGTTGACCCAATGAGAGCACCATGAATTTCTTGAACAACAAGATGATTACCAATGCATACGCACCCAATCATTTATCAAACATTCCTAGTGATGCTGCAACATACAGAAATGAACAAGATCAGATCAGTTTTCAAGGAACACCCTTCTTTCCTCCACCTCTCCTCTTATCAGTCCAGATTTACCTTTAAAGGTCATTGGCGGCTCTACCTAGTTTCACTGAAGGACATCATTATTCATGGAGAGTGAAGGATTTGGAATTTGAACTAACATGAATTTATACAGTGTCTATTGTAAGCTGAACATTGTGATACGTACTTTAGGAAAATGAGGGATGTGTGTGTCTGTGTGTGCCTGTGTGTGACAGAATACAGATATTATGAGGCTTGGTGTCCCTCAAAACAGGGATTGCATGCAATGCTCACCAAACTCTATGTATAGATTATGATGGCAAAGCATGTTGGGTCCTGTATGAAGCAAAGTATAAATGAGTAAACTGAACACTAGTATTGGAACGTCTTAACCAGTTGTAGAGTTTCACAAGCTGTGTGGCATCTAAAAAGATATTCTTTCAATCAGATTCTATAACTTCCATTACTATTCATGATCTCCCACACTGTAGAACTCCTGTCTAACCTCAAAAGTTAACAGTCTTCTGTGTGCTCTACTCTAGTTAATTTAATTCCTTCCAACTTCAAAAATGTCCTTGCAACTTTAATATTCTCCTGAATATGCATCCACTCCCAGTGGTCAATCGTGACTGTCCAATTGGTGTCACTGTCTTCCTATGTTTCTATTTGTCTTCTAACACAACTAAATGCATTCTGTTACATAGGCTCAATGCTTATCTGATTTGAAGTTTATCTTCTTAGGTTATAAGATACTTATGGAAAGGAAGTCTTCCATTCCTCTTATTTTATAATTTTTCATCTTCCTTAGCAAGGCATGTAACAAGATAACTAACTAAACATTATTGTTCGGACCCGATATGTCCAGGAGGCTATAAAGTTCTTTCCAAACCCTTGTAGGAAATGATTTTCATAGGCTTACACACCTCAAACTCTTATGACTACTAATCAAATGTCCTCTACTGCAGTGTGGACTCATTTCTCCTGTATATACACAGTCCACTTACTACAAAGAGAAGACATAACATTTACTTTTAGGAATGTGGTTGAAGACCACTTTAGGCAAAAAAAACAAACCTTGCATTTGAATCCCTAATGGCTGAGATGCTTGAAGAAATGTTCAACATCTGTGATCATTAGAGAAATGCAACTCAAGAGGACTCTGATATTCTATCTCACACCTGACAGAATGGCTAAGATCAAAAATTCAAATGACAGTACATACTGGAAAGGGTAATGGAGAAAGGGGAATACTCCTCCATTGCTGGTGCTAGTGCATACTTGTACAACCACTATGGAAATCAGTCTGGTGATATCTTAGAAAACTTGGAAAAGCTCTACCTCAATACCCAGCCATACCACTTCTGGGCATCCACCCAAATGTTTCCTCACCAAACCACAAGGACATCTTCTCAACTATGTTTATAGCTGGTTTGTTTGTAATAGCTAGAAACTGGAAACAACCCAGATGTCCCTCAACTGAAGAATGGATAAAAAACATGCTGTGGTACATTTACACTATGGAATACTATTCAGACATCAGAAACAAGGAAATTATAAAATTTAGTGCAAAATGGATGGATCTAGAAAAGCTCATCCTGAGTGAGCTAACCCAGACTCAGAAAGATGCACATAGCATGAATTCACTTATAATGGATATTAGTTATATATTCTACATATAGGATATATGTAGTACAGGATGACTATCCTACAACTAAAATACTGAAGGGAACAGGAACATTGACTTTGTTACCTGTTAATGGGACACTTTGCCCTAGAGGAGCTGCCATGTAGGTCCCCAGTACATGAAGACTCTCTTAGTCCTCATATGACTGCTGAATTGAGGGGGGCTGATATGTAGAGGCACCCCACACTGGAATAGGATAGGTGGGAGAACAGGGAGAGGATGGGAAGATAGGAACAGGGGGGATGGTGGGAGAGGACTGTTAATAAGATGTAACTTTAAGTAATAAATTAATTTAAAAGAAAAAATAGTTTTGTGTTTTTGTGAATGGGTTGGTGCTATGGCTTGTATGTGGGAGTTAGAGGACAACTTGTGGGGATTGTTTTTCTCATTTCACAGTGTAGGTTCAGGGATTCAAACTCATGTTATTAGGTTTGGTAGAATGAGATTTTTTTTTCACTGAGCCTTCTGTGTGTCAGGTCAGTTGCATGTTCTGTCCCTTACTCCAGGAAATTGTCTTCACATTCTCTTGTTCTTTTGAAGAACTGAAATAAGTCCAGTGTATGTGAGAAAGGCTTCTTTATAAAATAAAATAAATACACTAAATATATTTTTCAATTTTAAGATGAATTTGAAATTTCAAGGATAATATTTATCTTTCAACATCCTTAATTATGACTGCCCTATAATCCATTGATTAAAACAACACCATTAACAAATATTTAAAACTATCAGAGGTCTTGAGTTTCATAGAAACATTGAACATTTCAATAAATGTGCACCACCAATAATGTTCTTTTTAAAGATTTCTCTCTTGGTCATCGAAATCCATTTATAAATTAGTATTTGGAATTGTTAAAATATTACTCAATAATTTGAATTTAGGGAAAATTTAACACTTCTTTTCTTTCTATGGCAGTGTATTACAGATTCTACCAATTTATATTTAAGTCCCCAGCTTCCAAAGTCTGCTAAGCTTGTCAAAGCCTTGAGGAATTATGGCCATTTAACCAGGGTTGAATATTTCCATGCCAACCTTCAAGCAGTGATGCTGTGTCCATGTTTTTATCAGTGATGGATGAACCCACTTACTGCAGTGCTTCCTGTGTGACAGTACTTTAGAAGTCCTGAAAACCTTCACATTTTTAAACATATCACATTTTAGCAACAAAATGACATTCCCATATTTGTTTTTAACTGTTTATAACCAACAGTTCTTTACTTTCCCAAAATGCAGAGGAAAGAAATCAAAAGATACTCACCCCAGAGGTGCAAGTACTGCAGCATATTCTAGGCCAAAAACTAAATTGACTGCAAGAGATCCTGTAAAGAAACACCTAGGACACTGTCAGTTGTCTAAGCCTGCAATGCTGTGAGGATCACGAAGGCAGAACTCCAACCATCTCATTCTGTCTTTAGTACCTCACTTAAGAAGTATGACTTTCTTCTACTGCTTTCTGCTCTGAAACTGTCAATCTGCCACCTCTCTTCATAACAGCCATCTAGCGTATATCCCTCTAGTATAACCCACCTTTTTCAGAGGCAAAGCATGTTTTTTATTTGGACTGTAATCAAATATGTGGGTTTTTTTTCCATTCTGTAAAAGGTCTTCGATTATACAAGATCTCATTTTCGTACTGCCTTTTCAAAAAAACAATGCCGAAGTGGTTTTAGTGTTTTACTATATTTTTTTTTTTGTTTCAACTCAGTACCCCAATTCAGTTACTAGATTTTTACCATGGAAAAGAAGCACATGCAGGTAAATGAATAGACATTGACAACAACAGGATTCACAACCAGACAGTACACGTCTTTCACTATTCCACACACCAAAAGGCATCCAACATTATTATCTTCATGTCATGTGACTGAAGATGCCGTGCCTCAGTCTGTCCATCTACGGACAGAGAGGCACAAGTAGTGACGACATTTATAGACCCTGGTGTTAGGACCTGTCACCTGATCACTCTCAATAAGTGCACATTCCCTACGAGCAGAAATTTGTCTAAACTGGCCAATATTCATTATTACCCTGGAATCCAACTCAGACAAAGAATCTTTCATGTTTTTTTTTTTTTTTTCTTGGTGGGAGAGGATGTTCTACAGAGAACTTCTGGCCCCTACACTAATAATATCAGGTACGTGAAAACAAAATGAGAGCAAGTGAACCCAAAATTCCCTCCATAGACACTTTCTGAGAAGAACTGGTTTTTCCTCTGCTTATTTCTGTTAAGGAGACAAGAATTGTGTTTGTCCAGTCTACCATTCAGGCTTCATCACCCTTAGTAATTCAAGTTTGACTGAAGTTTGTTAGGTGACGGAATACGTTAAAACAAATTGTGAGTCGAAGTTAGCACTCTGTAGGGAAGTGTGTTACCTGTGAACAATACCCATTGCAGTGTTAACAGAGTAAGAAAAAGCATTATGCTGGATACCTAGCATCTCCACACACTCGTAGAAACATGAGTGAAAGCTAGAGCTCTTCCCGTCATCCTTGAGCAATTCTTTTTGATTATCATTATTTGTGGCATGTCTTCTGTCTACTATAATTTTAATTAAGCTTAAATATACAGAAAAAGAAAAGCCACTCTTCATCCCAAGCCAAACCAAAACACTCAATTAAGTCATTGGCAAATTTTTCAAAGGATATTACTTTATATCCAAGCTCATGGCCTTAAAACTGAAGTGAGTATATGAATGACCTTTGAAGTTTATTTCAAATATGGGCTCTGGGTTTCCCTAAAAACAGATTTGAATTTGCTTCAGAGGGGAGAAACCAGAAATCTAGATTTAGTAGGTAGGCATGTCCAGTACCACTGAGACAGGGGGATTTACGCCTTAATATGAGCATTATTCACTATGATCAACTCAGATAATAAATTTCCTTTTGGCCAAGAGCTGGGATGGGACTTGATAACAGCTCCATCAGTGGTCCTTTTTTGTCTCCCACTTTTCTGATACCCTTATATTAAAAAGTCACTGGGGTATGAATTTGGGAACTCGTCATAACCCTGTGTTTCATTGAAGAAGAGTTCTCAGTTTAGTGTGACATTTTCTCTTACTTTTCAGTTGATTCCTTTCATTATTTATGCATGCATTTCTTCCTCTGTGCCCAATGCCACAAGATCATGCATTGTTTTTAAAGCAGAATTTTTGTCTTGTGTTTATTTAAATTGTCCTCTTGAGCAAGTCCATTCATGGGTCCAGGTGTCTATCTATTATTGTGATTCATGATGGTGATGAACGCAACAGTCACACCTATCAGCAAAGCAACACAGAAGTTATTGTTTTCCCACTTTATTTACTTCTCATAACATTTCACTTGGGGCATCAACAATGGCAGAGGAGGATTGTGGGCAGAGCTTAGTATTAGAGGTCACTCAATATGTTAAAAAAAATAAATGGCCATGGAGCACACATCAATTCAAATTAAGTGCTGATGCTGCAGGGAGTTATGACATAGTCTCTGGACATTAATTATCCCCATATATGAATGAGGTAGTGTATGGAAAAATTAGTTAATTTATTTTTTTATTTTTAAATATTTATTTATTACTTCGGGTTACATCTCCATCACAGTGTCCTCCTTCCACCCTTCCCAGTCCCATCCTCTCACCCTCTATACCCTATCCCTTCCATACTACTCCTCCAGAGTGGAGTGACCCTACATAACCATTCAGCAGTCATATGAGGGCCAAGAGCCTCCTCAAACACTGGGGCCTACAAGGCAGCACCACTAGGGCAAAGTCTCTCATTGCAGGAAAAAAAGTCTATGTTCATGTTCCCTTTGGTGCATTAGTTGTAGTATAGTTATCCTGTAATATATGGCTAAAATCTGACTAAGTGAATAGATGCCATGTGCATCCTTCTGAGTCTGAGTTAGCTCACTCAGGATGAGCTTCTCTAGTTCCATCCATTTGGCTGCAAATTGCATGATTATGTTGTTTCTGATATCTGAGTAGTATTCCATCATGTAGATATACCACAGTTTTTTAATCCATTCTTCGGTTGAGACACATCTGGGTTATTTCCAATTTCTAGCTATTACAAATAAGGCTGCTATGAACACAGATGAGGAAACTTCCTTGTGATTTGGTGAGGAGTCATTTGGATGTATACCCAGAAGTGGTATGGCTGAGTCCCGAGGCAGAGCTATTCCAAGTTTTCTAAGATAACGCCAGACTGACCTCCATAGTGGTTGCACAAGCCTTCACTCCCACCATCAATGGAGGAGGGTTCCCTTGCTCCACACCCTTGCCAGCATGTGTTGTCATTTGAGATTTTGATCTTACACATTCTGACAGGTGTGAAATGGAATCTCAGAGTCCTCTTGAATTGCATTTCTCTGATGTTTAAGGATGCTGAGCATTTCTTCAAGTGTCTCTCAGCCTTTAAGAATTCCTCCTTTGTGAATTCTCTGCTTAGCTCTTTTCCCCATTTTTTAATTGGATTATTTGGTTTCTTGGCATTTAATTTCTTGAGTTCTTTGTAAAATTTGGATATTAGCCCTCTGTCAGAGGTGGGGTTGGTAGGTAGCATCTTCAACAAATGGTGCTGGTCCAACTGGATATCGACATGTTAAAAAAAAAGTAAAATTAGACCCATACTTATCACCTTGTACAAAACTTAAGTCCATCAAAACTTAAGTGGATCAAAGACCTTAACATAAGGCCGGTCACACTAAATCTACTAGAAGAAACAGTGGGAAAAACCCTCGAAATCATTGGCACAGGTGAGAACTTCCTGAAGAGAACACCAACGAACAATCAATAAACGGGATCTCATGAAACTGAAAAGCTTCTGTAAGGCAAAGGACACTGTCATCTGAACAAAATGGCAGCTTACAGATTGGGAAAATTAGTTAATTTATAAACACTGAGACTCCTCCCTCTCAAACACCAGCTTCAGTCCCTTTGAGAAACAAGGATGCATATCTTTTTTTTTAATTTTATATAAGTACTTTTATTTTCTTCAAGTTACATCTCAGTCACAAACCCTTCCCTATTCCCCCTTCCTGTCCCACCCTTCCACCCTCTTTCCCCCCAACAGCTTCCCTTTTCAATCCAACAAATGGTTCTTTCTCTTATAACAGTAAATTCTATACAAAACAGCAGAATTAAATATGCCACATTTATGAGAGTTAAATGGCCCAGTATACCTTCCCAAAGTCCAGTTCATACATATTTGGCCCCTGACTTTAACCTTCTGCCTTCTAATCATCTCCATGAGTTTAAAGTTCTATAACTGACTTAGCTTTCATACTAATTTGCATCACTATTATAACCATCTTCTTAGATCTAGAACGCCCTCTTGATTCCTAAACAACTCAAAATTTAGCTATGAGACTCAAGCTGTCTATTCTTCAACCACCTCAGAGAGCTGAGAAGGATAAATATATCTGATTATATAGGAAGTGCAGGGCCTGCAGCTTCCCATACTAAGAAACGACAAACCAGTCACTACCTGGACAGTTTCCATTTTCTCTCCATACATTCCAGCATCAGTCTTCAGCCTTTTGGTCCTGTTTCTCTGACATTTATTGTAGAGCAGGGATTGTGAAGGACTAACCTACCCTGTCTTGGCAGAGCTAGGCTGTCAACTTCCCTACTACCAAGTTTTGTCCTTTTTGGACAGCAGTCTGTCTGCAGTTGATGCAAGGAGTTTTTACATGCCAAGAGATAGGCTTGCCACTAATTCAACCATCTCACACTGGAGATTCTTCGATGCTTATCTTCTACTTGGAGTAGAATAGGGGGTGCTGACAGGAGCTGATATGTCACGATATCAAAAAAAAATCTTAATTTAAGACCACATCTTTGAATGCCATATTCTGCAGGTCTCTTGGGGTTTTTGAAGATGCCCTATCCATCTCTTGTATTTAGATAAGCAAATGTTGCTTGTCTCTTAACAACTTGATTTCTGAGTAGCTTAGAGAATATCTGTGATAGACTATCATAGTAGCTAACAAGGTGATATGCATGCATGACTAGGAGTTTGTTTTTCTTAACTATCCTAAACAGTTTAAGACAGTTGGTATCAAGAGGCTAGAGCTTCACATTTCATTTTTAAGTATCTCTAGGTATGTTACCATTAGGAAGCGTTACCTTTAATTTTGCATCAATATGCAAAGATCTATTCAAATATAGCTAAATGTACTCTTAATTTTGTATCAATATACAAAGATCAATGCCCATGTGACCCAATACAATCTTAATATTGCGTCCATATACAAGGGTCAACACCATTGTGGCCAATTATAATCTTAATTTTGTATCAATATACAAATATCAATACCGACGTAGTCCAATACAATCTTATTTTTGCACAATAAACAATGGTCAATACCACTTTAGCCAAATACGCTACTAATTTTGTATCAATATACAAAGGTAAAAGGACATATTCAATAATCTGACCCTTCTTCTTGGTCCTTCCTGTGCTATGTCTATGTCTCAATTTTTCTCAAGTCCGTGCATTCCTACATAAGAGATAAAGAAGGATACATAAAAGGGAAAGAAGGAATACCCTGGGTCTAACCTCCAAAACCCATTAAACAGGACCATTTAACAACTTGTAATCTCTTCCCCTAAATAACAGAGTTTTCAGTTGTCCTTCAAATAACCAAAAAAAAAAGGGGGGGCGGAGAAACACCCTCCCCACCCTCTGGGTATGGGACATCGCTCTCTTAAAATGACTTCCTGATGATTTGGGTCATAGTAAACATGTTTGGAGCCCGAACCAAAATGGAAAAATGGTTAAAAATGTTAGTACAATCCTTTTATTTTCAGTCCTCTTCTGTTCTCAGCTGTTTCGATGTCCTAAGGAGTTTGTAGGCAGAAGCTGAACTTCCAGGCTTTACTGAGGTTCTGGCTGGGGCATGTGTAGAGCTGAATGGTTTAGTGATATTGAGTTGTTGTGGTTGTAGGCTTTTGATGGAGACAGCTATTGAGGGAGTCTGTCAGGCTGAATCATCTGGGTCACTAGTCTTCTTTTGGTGTCTGATTCTGTTTTCTGCTGAGGTTTCCATTGTCCAGTTGTTCCTGGGTTCCTTGAATGGATGCTTTGATTCTCCTGGAAAGATAAGAACAGAGTCCTGCCCTAATCCTCACTCAGGGACAATCACCCACTTTTTTTTGGGGGGGGGGTAGGTAATATTTCTCCTGAAGCAAATTTGGTTTTTTGACAATATATAAAGTGTTATCTTTCAATCTGGTTTAAAGAAGAAATTATTTTGTTATTTTGGAGCTAAACCAGCTTTAGTGTATATATTTTGAGATCTCGAAGGACAATTTGTTTTTATTGAGTGGGCCTTTTGTAAGTAGCTTTTAAACTTAGGTCCTTCCAAATCCTATGTGTGTGTCTCTGCATTCTAATTATTGGGATCAGAGACCTGTGTTTCCCATCTGAAAGGATTAAAGATGTGTTCCACCACACCTGGATCGAAGTTTTTCTCTATTTAGAGTTTGTTTTGTATCAGGCTGACCGTGAGGTCTGAGATCTGCCTGTCTCTGTCTCTAGTGTGTTGGAGTTAAGGGTGTACTCTTCTTGAATGATGGGATTAAGGGTGTGTACCCTCACCACCCTGTTCCGTGTAATTCTAGAATTTATAAGTCCACTAACTCTATAGTGCTCCTCCCGTCTCTGCTGAAGTTAAAGGCATGGGTTAACAATACATTTCTCCTGTATTTTACCTTAGCTCTACGTTTTTTCGACACTTGGAGGTTTATAAAACCAGGTTGAACGGCTGTATCCTTTATTTTATTTACAGTGTTTTAACGTTGTTACCTGCTTTTTTTAATTAATAAATTTATTTGTTTGTTGCTACAGGTTACATCCTTAATATATTGTCCTCTTTTCCCACTTCCCAGCCCCACCCTCCCATGTTCTACCCCCTGACCCTTCCGTCTTGAACCTCTGGGGTAGAGTGTTCCTGCATAACAGTCTCTCACCACAGATCAGGAGTCATATGAGGGCCAAGAGCCTCTTCATACACTGGGAGCCTACGAGGCAGTACTGCCAGTGAAAGGTGTCTCCTTGCTACGGGGGGAAAACTAAAAAAAAAGACCAACAGACACACAAACCCACAAAAACAAAGAACAATAACAAAAAAAGAGAGGAAAAAGAAAAAGAAAAAAAAGGAAAAGGAAAAAGAAAAAGAAATGAAAAAAAAAAGTTTATGTCCATGTTCCTTTTGTTGTGTTGGTTGTAGTCCAGATATCCTGTACGATATAGCTAAAATCCTACTATAAGTGAATAGATGCCATGTGCATCCTTCTGAGTCTGGGTTAGCTCACTCAGGATGAGCTTCTCTAGATCCATCCATTTGGTTGCAAATTGCATGATTTCATTGTTTCTTATAGCTGAGTAGTATTCCATTGTATAGATGTACCACAATTTTTTAATCCATTCTTCAGTTGAGGGACATCTGGGTTGTTTCCAGTTTCTAGCTATTACAAATAAGGCTGCTATGAAAATAGATGAGGAGACTTCCGTATGTCTCCGTGAGGTGTCTTTTGGGAGTATACCCAGAAGTGGTATGGCTGGGTCCTGAGGAAAAGTTATTCCTAGATTTCTAAGATATCTCCAGACAGACCTCCATAGTGGTTGCACAAGTCTGCACTCCCACCAGCAATGGAGGAGGGTTCCCCTTTCTCCACACCCTCGCCAGCATGTGCTGTCATTTGAGCTCTTTATCTTAGCCATTCTGACAGGTATGAGATGGAATCTCAGGGTCGTCTTGAGTTGCATTTCTCTGATGATTAAGGATGTTGAGCATTTCTTCAGGTGACTCTCGGCCATTAGGGATTCCTCCTTTGTGAATTCTCTATTTAGCTCCATCTCCCATTTTTTGATTGGATTATTTGGTTTCTTGGCATTTAGTTTCTTGAGTTCTTTGTAGATTTTAGATAATAGCCCTCTGTCAGATGTGGGGTTGGTGAAGATTTTCTCCCAGGCTGTAGGCTGCCGTTTTGTTCGAATGACTGTGTCTTTTGCCTTACAGAAGCTTTTCAGTTTCATGAGGTCCCATTTATTGATTGTTGATCTCAGGTCCTGAGCTGTTGGTGTTCTGTTCAGGAAGTTGTCACCTGTGCCAATGAGTTCGAGGGTTTCTCCTACTTTTTCTTCTA
>CAJQZJ010001511.1:1145194-1173579 GCA_907164525.1 Lophiomys imhausi | reverse complement strand
GTTTTCTTTATTGTTTCTATTTCTATTTTCATGTCTTGTATGGTATTGTTCGTTTTGTACATTTCCTTCTCCAGCTTGCTTGTTTTTGTCTGAAAATCTTTTATTGCTTTGTCCTTTTCCTGTTCAAGCTCTGTCACCTTGACTTGAAGTTCTTTAATGGTGTTGTTCATTGTTTTGGCTTGTAAAATTGTGGCTTCTTTGAATTCCTTCATAGATTTAAGTTCTTCTTGAAGGGACTCTATCACTTTCCATAATGCAGAATTGTCATCGTTTTCATGTGTTGCTGTTGGTGTGAGGTCATCCGAATTGGATGAGCTAGGATAATTCTGCTTTGTTGGAGTCATATTTCCTTGATTTCTATTTTTTCTTGGACCTTTGGCCATGTGGGTGTGTTTAGCTGTCTGTTCTTGTCGTTTTCTGTGCTTGGATCCACAGGGGATGCTTTGGTGAAGGAGTCAAATTGCTTGGCTATCTGTCTTTGCTTACAGGGGGATCTTAGGGTCACTTTTAATAGCCTGAATCGCTGTGAGCTGGTGTAGCCTATTCCCAGGTAGTGAGTAATGGTCAGGGATTGTTTCACTGCTCCCAGTTCAGACTTCTCTATGTTGCACACTGAGTGATCATCCTGTAATGGTTCTGAAGGTATGGACCTGTTTGCCCAGGCACAGATTTTGTGGGCTTTGTTTGTTGTCACAGAGGCTGACAGGGCCCGGTTCCACACCTAATATGTCTGGGTTTACCAGAATACAGCTATGGTCCCCTGGCTTCTGGTTACCCAGTAGGCTTCTCTGCCACAGGCCTGGCCTCTTCCCTCCCTATCTGCTCCACAATGGGTGGGCGGAGCTTCGGCCCCTCCCGCCACCTGAGTCGGCCTCCTGCCCTAGCTGCTTTGCCATGGGTGGGTGAGGCTTCGGCCCCTCCCGCCGACTGAGCTGGCCTCCTTCCCTAGCTGCTTTGCCATGGGTGAGTGGGGCTTCGGCCCTTCCCACCACCTGAGCCGGCCTCCCTCCCTAGCTGCTTTGCCGTGGGTGCGCTGGGCTTCAGCCCCGCCTGCCTGTGCCCCCTTCCCACCCCAACTGCTCTGCCCACCGGCCTCCCGCTCTGGGTCAAGTGGCTGCAGATCACCTGCCAAGCACCCTATTTCTTCCTTGTTAAGACTTCAACTATTCTGCAGAGTTTCCTAAGTAGTTATAAGGTCCTCCTGAGGTGTCAGAAGCCCAGTAGGCTAGTGGGCGATCGCCATGTGGCCTTTGATTCTGCCTGCTGTGTGTTGGAATCGATCTTACCAAGTGCTTCTCCAAATGGGAGTTCCTGAATCCCGGATTTAGTGGCTTCCGTGTCTGCGAGAGATGGGGGGAGAGCCTTGCCCTGGGACTTTTAACAGTCCCTTGGGAGCTGTGAGTGTTCCCAGAGGGGCCAGACCCTCCGGTTTTTGCACCTTGTCCAACAACTCTGTGTTTTCTATGGCTCTTCTCTCCCACATTCAAAATGCATCCGTGCAGTTCGCCACCATCTTGGCCCCCCCAAGGATGCATATTTTTTCTTTTTTTCTTTTTGTCTTACTTTCTCTTTTCTCTTAAACCCATGTAAGAGTGATCCTTTTGCTCTCTAAGAACTTAACTCCCAGTCTTAATTATAATGTAAGTGTGCCAGTGTATTAAGCTTATAGGCCAAAAGTAATTTAAAATCTATGCTGCATTGACTTTCAAATTATTTCATTTCAACCTCAGATGCTTACTTGTATTTTTAGGCATTTATCATTTCACATAATTTACCAGACTTCGCCAAGACTAAGACCCCACTAGGTCTCTATCAGTAGCAATAAGTAATATCCCTCCCTCCTCTGTTGAGTCAGACTCCTCTCTCAGTTTCTCATCTCATTCTAGCCTGTACCTCTTATATGTGGAAAACTTAAAAATCACTGTGGATATTGTCAGCCAGATCATTTGCTCTTAGTTATCCAGCCACAGTGATGCTCTTGGAAAAGCAGACACTCTTTCACAGCTACATTCAGAATGCTGAGACACTGGCCCACTGATATTCTTTGTTAGTAGATCAGAGATATTGGTTCAGTGACTATGTCAGATTTTTAGAAAAAATAACAAATGCAAATATATCATTGTCCTAGAACCCATTGCATGTTGGGCTGTGGAGATTAGAGGGCATATTCCCTACATCTGATTTTGAAGTGTGCTGAGTCTTGAAAGATCACTGCAGATGACACTGAAGATAAGTGTTATGTGTAGCCTCCATCCGTGAGGCTAGTGTTAGCAGATAAAAGCAGTTAACATAGATTCACAGCTTCTAAATTCTGGAAATTAAGTAACTATGCAGTGTTTGGCTCTAAATAAGACATCTATATGTAGAAAAAAATAGCTAAGTAAATTATTTAACCAGTATTTAGGTTATATTTAATTGGTTCGGCAGCTGTAAATACTTAACCAGCCATTATAAATGAGTATACACAGACACCATATGGATTTTAACAAGCTGTGTCCTGAATTGACCAATCTTAGCCCATCTAAACTAGCTCTTATATCCATTACCCAGATATTACCCCATATATATATATATATATATATGTCCCCTTGGACTGCTATTATCCATGCTATGCCGATGTTCCTGGCCATGTGAAATAAAGTTCTTTTTTCTAACCCATGGTGTGTGTCCTCCTTCTTCCTGCTCCTGGCTGGAATGAGCTAGTGCTCTGTATAAAGTGCAGGGTTCCTGTTCTAATCTCAGGAAGTCCCACCTTCCTATACTCTTTCTGCCCAGCTGATTGGCCATCCGCAACTTTTATTAACCAATCAAGAGAATGCCTCAGAAGGGGTGGTAACCAGATTTCAGCATCGAAATCAACCTATCAGAAGCAATCATATTAGACCTTCCCTCAACATTTATATCACCTCCTCCAAAGCTTTTGAACACTATTGAAGAGGAAGAAGGTATAAGGCCAAGAACCAGAGGATGGGAAGGAGTAACACAAAACATTGTCTCTTGTATAAGATGTGGCCATTGAGCTCATAAATTCACTTCAAATTGATTAGGCTCAACAACAACAAAAAATTAGTTACTGTCTTATTAGAAATAGGGGAGAGGTTCATGAACCTTGCCCCTCACTGTAAGGAAGTCCATGAGGAAAGAGAACAGCAATTGCTAAATTGGCCATATTCTCTTGAATAACTTCCCATTCATTTTTACTCAAGTAATTCGATTTCAACTCAGTGGGTAAAGAAGGAAGAAAGAAAGAGAGAGAGAGAGAGAGAGAGAGAGAGAGAGAGAAGGATATATGTATATATAGAGGAGACAGAGACAGAGGGGGGTACTTAAAAGTAGGAGGGGACTGGCTAGAAAAAAAAGAATTTTTGAGAAGATGGGATAAGAAAGGGTAAAACTCAACATACACATACATAAAACTGTTACAAAATGAAAATTGAAGAAAAGGGAATAAGTAGATGCTTCCCTGTGGAAAGTGAGACCTTAGTTCCTAAACAACAGAGAACTGCTAAGGATCCACTATAGTTTTCTACATAGGCAATACAATGGCTCTTTTGTTTCCATAGGCCACATTTTAAAAAGTTTAATGGTGAATTAGCAATCCAGTCTCTGAGAAATTTAGATTTCTCCACAGCCCAACTTCCAATGGGTTCCAGGACAATGATTATATTTGCATTTGTTAATGCACATGTTTGATCAAATCTATTATAATTAAAAAAATCCTAATAATCATAAAGCATATACTTTTGGATTAAGGTAGAATAGTTCTCTCTCTCTCTCTCTCTCTCTCTCTATCTCTCTGACACACACACACATACACAAACACACACACACACTTCACTCATTTAACCGAAAACACAATTGTGTTCAATTAACTGGCATAAGCATTGATACCTGGAAAGATGTCATGATATCCATCCCATACTTATCTCTTAACTTTTTATGTACTTTATATTGGTTAACAGATTTATTTCTTATATTTGTATTTTAGATTAGCATACAAAACAACAGTTTTAATCTTGGCATCTTAGTACGTATATATCATTTTGCTTTTTTCTCATTCATTCCCTTCCCACACTGGTCTCTCCATACTTCCTTCCAACAATTTCCCTTTCTTTCCAGTTAGTAGAAAGAAACTCCAGTTACTCATCCCTTCTACTTTCCCATTACATGTATTTTGTTATCGTTTCTTTTTCCCATCTTTATTTAGATTTTTTTTCTTTCCCACTCATGATCCAATTTCTAGTTTTCTGGCTGACAAACACATAATAAATACACACACACACACACCACATATGCACTCACAAATTTAAAATGTAGGTTTTACATATGAGAAAAATATTTTTTTGTCTTTCTGAATCTGGCTTATTTCAATTAAAATAATTATTTCTAGTTTCATCTATTTTGTGCCAATATAATGACTTAATTTTTCTTTATAAATTCATACAATTTAATTATGTGTATATGTATATATTTCACTACATATATATATAATATATAATGTATTGAATGTATTTGTTTATTCATGTTAAGGGACATCTATAATGGTTCTATTTTGTGGAATTGTGGATATTGCAGCTATAAACAAGCATCTCAGAGATATTTTGACTTAGAATGCCTTATACCTATACTCAACTGTGGTGTAATTGAGTCACAGTATAGTTCTATTTTCAGTTTCTGAGGAAATGCAACACTAATTTCTGTAGAGGCTGTCAGGTTTATATGCTTGCCGATGGTTCTTCAAATCCTCAGCTACAATGCCATTTTTTTTTCTTTTGGTAACCATTCTGGTGTAGTCTTAAAGCACATTGAACTCACATTTATCTGATATCTATGGAGGTCGAACACTTTTCAAGTATTTATTGGCCATTGGTATTTTCTTTTTTTTTTTTTGTGAACTGTCCAGCTCATTAGTCTGTTCACTGATGGAATAATTGTTTTGTTGGTGTTTAGTTTTTGATGTTCTTTTTACATCCTGGATTTGACTCTCATGTCTTATGTGTAGCAGTCTCTTCACCTGGGTAACTGTTTTTTTGTTTGTTTGTTTGTTTGTTTTGTTTTGTTGTGGTTTTTTTTGTTTGTTTTTACTTTGTAAGAGCTTTACCATTCATTTAATTCCATTTATCAATTCTTCCAACATTTTCTCTGCTCTTGGAGCATTACACAGAAAAAAATATAGTAATTCTATATTTTGTAGATATACATTTTTGCTCTTACAATTTCAATGTCTCAGTAGCTCATCCTGAGTGAGATAGCCCAGACCCAGAAGGATGCACATGGCATCTATTCACTTATAGTTGGATTTTAGCCATATAGTACAGTATAACTATGCTACAACGAATGCATCAAAGGGAACAGGAACATAGACTTTTTTTCCCTGTCAGTGAGACACTTTGCCCTAGTGGTACTGTCTTATATGCCCCCAGTGTATGAGGAGGATCTTGGCCCTCATGTGACTGCTGAACTCGGGTGGGGGACTGTTATGTAGGGACATTCCACCCCAGAGGAGTGTGATGGAAGGGATGGGGGGTAGGTAGAGGGTGGATGGGTGGGACTGGGAGGGGCAGAAAGAGGACACTATGATGGAGATGAACCTGAAGTAATAAATAAATATTTTGAAAAAGAAAGAAAAAAAACCAAGACATTAATAGTAAAATAAATTTTGGGCCAGCACAAAAGACAAAACAAACAAACAAACACACACACACACAAAGAAAAAAAAAACAGAGATGCTCTACTTAGCTAATGTCAGCTTAGTTTCTTCCTACTTACCAAGAATTGTTTATGGAGAAGCAATAATCTCAAAGTTTGTGTGAGAATCTAAATGTTCCAAGAATTCTGAAAACAATTGCACTATAAATACAAGAATCATGAAAACAAGGAAGGGGTTGGAAAGATGGCTCAGGGGTTAAGAGCACTGGCTGTTCTGCCAAAGGACGGAGGTTCAAATCCCAGCGCCATATGACAGTTCACAGCTGTCTGTAATGGTCAGGCATGGTGGTGCACACCTTTAATGCCAGCACTCCGGGAGGAAGAGGCAGGTGGATCTCTGTGAATTCAACGCCAACCTGGTCTACAAAGTGAGTCCAGAACAGCCAAGGATACACAGAGAAATCCTGTCTTGAGAAAAACAAAAACAAACAAACAAAACAAAACCAAAGAAAATGTTGGGAAGAAGAGCAAAATGGCAAAACAGCATCACCAGTCAGTGAGTATATTTAAAAGAGGTGAGAAAGTCGCAGGGAATTTTGTCCCTGGAGGGACATGAAAGGAGTTACACCTACACCCACAGAAAATAATTATTACTTTGGGATATTTTGAGCATCTGATCCTCAAAATGATCCATTCATAAATTCATATCAGAGTAAATAGAATAAATTGAGTTGACATGAGAGAGAAATAAAAATAGGTTTTAAGGGCTTGGGAAGTGGTAAGGTGGGGTAGAGAGGGACCCTCATTTCCTGCTACTCATATTCAAATGAAAGAAGACCCAGAAATGTTGATGCTACCTGGAGGTTGTGTATGGAGGGTAAGTGGACTCAACACTCTTGTTGCCTGCTGTCCCTCATCTGGAACCTAAGTGAATAACAAAGCAAAAGTTCTGTTGACACCTATTCCAGAATTGATACTGTGGGAGAGGAAGGAGAGTTATGCAGAGAGATTCCATTGACAGGAATGGAAAGTAGGCCATCAATCCCTTGGGTCTAAGGAACAAACACTGCCCTTTGTGTGGGGTAATTAAAAGCCCATGCAACTCATTCTCCCCAATACACATGCATCCCTGAGAGCCCATAGCAGGCAGCATGGCAGTTGCTTTCATTAGTTTCAATAGCTGAAGAGTACCAATTGTCAACCATCTCTTGCTCTATTTCTTCCACAAAGGACTGAAAGGGAAACATGTGCTTGTAATGGCTTGATTTGACACTGTTGGCAGGGAAGCTTGCAAAGAGAAAGTACAAGCAAAGAAAAGACAAGCCCAGAAAGAATCTATAATTAATCAAAACAGCAAGTGGCTCAAAGAGACTAATCCTACCCTTATCAATGTCCTTGCCAGCACCCTGTCCACTGAAGCTGAGGCACAAAGAGGAGCCATGTGTGATTAAGAATACTGAATATCATGATTATCACCTCTAAACCAAAGACTTAATAACAAGAAGGAAATGAATGCTTCAGGGAATGTAAAAATCAAGGAAGAAAAGAAAGCTATGACTACATTCCCTCTCTATTCTTCACACCAACCCTAGCAATAGAGTTCTAAATAGTCACTCTGTCTTCTACATATACTACCTGATGAAAAAAATGATTCTCCATTGGTCATGCTTGAACGTTCAAGCTTAAAACCTTAAGGTAGTGGGAGTGTGAAACACAATGAAATTTTGTGCACTTGAAGTTTCTTGATGTATCATGGGCAGTCACATCTAGGGATGGGAAGAGGTGAAGGAGATATGTCTTCATTCATGCCATGCTTAGTGAGTATATGGGGCATACTCCCTGCCTGTGTCCCACTATACACTGAATTCCCAGACTTATGAACTACATAAAGAAAAGAGTTGTTAGACAAATTGATGAGGGCTATCTCTTTGTCCTCAAGGAATCAGCCTAAGGTTTATTTTAATCTGGATCTAGAATAATGTATCTTTTTTGAAGTAAGATGTCAAAAAAAAATCTGTAAAGGATGGGCCCATGAAAATGTACTTACTGTCTGTGGACACTTTCTTAAATCCAGTGAAGATTTGTTTTCTGAAAGGAAATATTTTAAATAAAGATTTAGACACTAAAAGGGATATATTTAGCATGCAGATAAATAAAAAATATGTTTTATTGTTTTTATGTGTTATGTTGAGGGACTTAATTAGCTTAATTCAATTATCTCCAATTGTAAATACTTTCCAACAAAGAAAAACTTTTTTCTTTATGGCTAAAAATAATTCTATTTTCTCCTGTGGTTATGTCAACCAAACCTAGCCTTCCAAAAATGTCAATATTATGCTGACCATTGGCTACAGTGAACTCTGATTATGGGACATTTTTGGCCTCTTAACTACACATGCTGTGTAAATTAGAATGGGGTTAGCATGTGTAGAAAATCCAGTGTGAGGTATTGTTGAGATTTAGATGTCATTAACTTTCTTCATCTCTTCTTCCTTGAGTTTCCCTAGGCATGAAATTTGTGGTGGAGTGTTCTAAGGTCTGTACTTCTCTGCATAATATCTGGCTGTAGGTCTCCGTATTTCTTCACATTTGCTGCAGGGGAAAGCTTCTATGAAGATGACTGAGCAAGACACTGATCTAATTCCCTAACTGGAGTCCAGAAATATAGGTTGTTGATTAATACATTTAAATCTGGGAGTTACATGCTTACAAGAAAAACGAGAGCTGGGATCACTAATCACACATCAACATATGCAATGAAGAATATGTGAGGCTGTGAATAGAAAAGAAAGCTATGTATACAAAAGGCTCTTATCCCCAACTTCCATCTCTCTCTCCACTCAAAATAAAAATAAAATATGTTAAACCCAGCTGCCAAGAAAGACACCTAATATTTTTATCATGCTACTTGTCTAACTTTTGTGGTTATTTTACAAACTTAAAATTTGGAGATTTAAAAAGTTTTACAAAGTTAATACATTTCACACAGATTATGGGGTGGTGGTTTATGTATCTGAGCATTGATCCCACATTCTGTAAATTCAAATTTTAATCACTTTTAAATGCTACCTTATGAATTCTGTTATGTGGAAGGCATTACAGGTAAGGAAGAAATTAGATTTTTGAGCATGAATATTTTCAGATTCAAAAATACCATCTGATAGTAGTAACACGTAAAAAAATTTCATTGGCCAAAAGATTTTATTTGATTTTGGACAATATACTTTAACTTCTGGAGCAATGTGAAACACATACAGGAAAGTAGATAGAATTTCCATATCCATAACCTCACACTGAACCTCCTGCATTATCCTTATTCTAATGTAGACTGATATATATGAAGAAATCATCAATCAATGTTGACATGTCATTACCGTCCAAAATCTATTTCACATGGGATATGTATATATACACACACACACATATATATGAAGGGGAAAGATGGTAGTAGATAAACAGACAGAAAGGCAGAAACAGGAAGAGACAGAGAGTCACAAATCTTCCATTCAAGTGTTATACAAAATAGTTTTTCTACCTTAAAATAACTATAAACATAAGTTCATTTTTCCAATGCTCTATCAATCTTGAAATCTGAGCAAAAATTGATTCTTGGTTTTACCTCTGTAGAATGTCATAGTTAAAAATCATATTACTTCTATTCTCTTTTTAGATTGGTTGATTTAAACCAGTAAGTTGCATTTAAGTATTCATGTGCAATTTATGCTGTCAGAGAAATGCTTCATTTCAGTGGCAATTAATATTCCATTATTCATATTTTTAACTCTATGTCCACTAACTCATTGGGAGACATGTTGGTCTTTCACATTTTGAAATTACACAAAAGCCTACCATGCACATATTTTACCAGCCTTATGTGAAGTTATGCACTCTTCTCTAATTTGAATAAAAGCAAAGGAACTTATTTATATATTGTATGGTTAAAATATATTTAGTGTAGTAAGAAATTGCCACACTACGTAACAGAATAACTATTATAATTTGCAGTCAATCCACCAATGACCAATATTATATTCTCCATATCCTTGTTAGACTTCGTGTTATTTCTCATTTAGATTTTTGAAATTTCTAAAATATATATATAGTATAGATAGATAGATATAGATAGATAGATAGAAGATAGAGAGATGTGTGTGAGTGTGTGTGTATGTGTGTGTGTGTGTGTGTGTGTGTGTGTGTGTGTGTGTGTGTTTTCACTAAGAATCAACCCAGAGCCTTGTCCATGCCAGATATACACCCCAATTGTTCCTGCGTGAATTCTTTTTTTTTCATTTGTTTTTATTCTTAGAAAAATTTCATACATGGATACCCTGTTTACATTACGTTCAATCTATTTTGTCTCTCCAGTACTCATCCCTCTCCAATTTATTTCATCTTTTCTATAATGCTAATTATTATTTTCATACATACATAAATGTGTACATATGAAATCTTCTCAGTCCACTTAGTGTTGCTTAGGGTACATGGCTTTAGAGATGATCAAGGATTGGATAACCTATTGCGGGCTCATATATGGGAAAGATTGATTCTCCTTTTCTCAGCATGTATGAATTTGTTCTTGCTCTTTCTATAAGAATGGAGCCTTCTAAGATTTCCCCCATCCATGTTGATGTGTCAACTGGTGATGTCATTATCCACATCATGTTTGTCCAGTTATATTGTTGGGATTTCATGTGCAGTCATCCCTCTCATGTCTCTAAGATACTGTCTCAAAGCAAGTGTCCTGGTAGTCCACATCTTACATATTTAAAATCCATGTTCTGCAATTTTCCTTAAGCCTTAGGTTTATGGGTTGCTATATGTATACTTTAAAAAGATGTTTCTTTGTGTCTTTGTGTGTGTGTGTGATAGTTCCTCACTATGTTGCCAGGACTGGAGTAAAACCTATTATGTAATCTAGGTTAGCCTCACAATGACACAGATGTCCCTTTCTCTAATGCCTCCTAAGGTCTGGGAAAAAAGATATGTACTATTGCTCATTCAAGTGTTGGTTGGTTGTCTACAAAGACTTTGCTACTTTTATAAACAATAAGCATAATGGATTTGATTCTTATTTGAACTGTGATATCTTATAGATAAAACAGAGACAAGACTTCTGGTTATAGTTTTTAAGTTTTAGATTGAGATTTTCATATAGGAACTACGCAACTCATATGGATTGGTGAGATAGTAAATAGATACTGTGTGGATAACGTTGTAGACTGAAGACTGCCCCACATGTAATGCTCTAACACTCTTTAGTATGAATCCAATTACCACATATTTACCTTCTTGGAAGGGATTGAATGTCCCTGTGATTTCAGTAATATCAGGGACACTTTTTTTACTCTCAAGGTGAGCAGATAATGCCTATGTATCTCTTTGCCTTGGCTACAGACATTAAACAGAAATGTGGAGAAATGTCCTTTTCTACTGCTAAGATATGTCTCTGTCCTTTTCTAGCCAACCTGAAGCATTTTAAAACATTTGTGGCAATCAACTTGAAACAACTCAATTGACTATTTGGGTTTTACAACCTAGTTTCAGATACATTCCTTTAACAACTCTGACTTTTACCCTACCTAGAGTCTGCCACTTGTGGTTTCTGTCCAAGGCCCTGTGATGTCTTCAGAATCTTAATATTTGTTTGTACTTTTTTGAGATTATCCTCCCCCTTCCCTTTCTTCAGTCTAATCCTTCCTGTATACCTCTTCTATTTCTCTTTCAATAAATGGCCTCTTTTTCTTTAATGGTTGTTATATGAATATATATATTCCAGAAATCACACATACAATTAATATAGGGGTGAAGAGCAATTTGTATTTAGACTCTTAGGTTTGAATTTCATAAACTTAGGCTCTCATAGAATGGCTGGTTGTCTCAACCTCTTCTTTCTAGCTGAGAATCTACAAGAATCACAAATCTGATCAGAAGCAGCACTATGGCTAAAGAAATATTATTTTTATGAAGTATTTAAGACAAAAGTTGATCCATCACTAATTCATAGCACATAAAGCTTACAATTTAGATATAGGCTAGTGGAGCATATCAAGAGTCTTGAGAGCAGTTCTGAAATAGACATACTAGTGCAATTTTTGATTTGATTTGAACAATAAATGTAACACTGCACACATGGCTGCCATTCTTATGATAATACACCTATTTTATTCTCCAGACACAATCTTTATCTCCTATAGGAAAAAATATTTTAATGTCTATTCTGTTGTTGTTATCAGCAGGAACAGTTACATGTATTGATTATGATAACCAAGCCAAACATGAGCAGCCTAGCTATTCTTGTGATGCGTTCTAAAAATTGTTACATAGAAGCCTTCTTCAGTTATGCCCATAGGTGTTTGCACAGGGTAGAATCATGTGATCATATGATAGCCACCATGTCTCCCTTGTTACTGTGCCTATGGCCAACATTTGATTTAAAATATCTGCCCAAAATTTCCGAAGTCTTATTTTTTAATGTATAGTGAATAGTTAGCTTCAACTATCTGTTGGGGTTGATAGATTAATATAAGTTAGATTTAGTAAATATCTAGGTTTCTGATACAGTCTCTTAATCCGGGGCATGAAGATCAATGTGGCTGTGAGCAATTAGCTTATCAGCTTATGGATGAAGTCACGTGAAACGAGGGGAGTCTCTATGGACTGAAAAACAAGGTTGAAGCCAGGTGAAAGAAGCAAAGACTTTATGACCTGGCATTGCTTTCAACTGCTAAGTGGGCAGAGCCCAAGTTAAGCTGAAGCAGGTGGAACAAGGAGCGATCCTATTTAAGGACAAGGGGATGAGCCCGGGAGAGGTCGTGCTAAGGGCCCCCAATACTAGAGAGCTCCGATGCTAGGGTGTCCTGCTGAAGAAAGTGCTGGTGAACTGATGGCCAGATTTCCCTGAGGCAGAAAGAAGCTGATGAGCAAAGAAAGCCTCAGAAAGACAGCAAAAGGCCAAGGACTAAACCCTGTGGCTCAGCTTTTGCCTAGAGGGGTTTGACCTGTCCAAACAGTGGCCTGAACGGAACTGTGGCCAGCTTTAAGGACTGAGGCAGAGCGGCAGAGTTGCTGATACAAAGGACGTAAGTTGACCTACAGACGCTGAGGTCTCCCAGAGAGAAGAAAGCCTCAAGCCTTATTTAAGGTGAGACTGCTATAGCCAATTTACCCTGATGAAACTGCATCTGAGATATTCCAGAAAAAGGAATGCTAAGTGCATTAAAGAGTCTACCCCAGAGACTGTGTTCCTGACGACTGAGGACCTGCCCCAGAGACTGTATCCTTAGGAAAATAGTTGTAATAGTTATCAATAGGTTTAGTGGGTAGGCCTTAGGGGTTGTAGGAATTTATAGGAGTTGTAGGCATTCATAGGGGTTGTAGGAATTTATAGGAATAGTAATTAAGTAAGTGTATTTGTTATAACTGTATATAGTTAGTAATAAATAAGTGTTTAATAATTTAAAAGATTGGGTTTCAACTGTCAGCCTGACACAATCCAGAATCACCTAGGAGGAGGGAAACATAATTGAGAAATTGTTTCAATCAAATTGCTCTATAGCCATGTGTAATGAGGGTCATTTTGGGCACAGTGCTAAAGTGGGTGGTACTGTCCACAGTGGGGCTGGACTATATAAGGAAGGTAGATAAGAAAGCCAAAGGATACATGCCAGTAAGTGGCCTTCTACTTTCGACCTCAGTTCTAACCTACAAGTTCCTGACCCCAGTTCCTGTTCGGATTTTTCTTAATGATAAACTGAGATCCATAAGCTTAAACAAGTCTCTTCCACCCTAAGTTGCTTCAAGGTGTGATGTTTATCACAAAAACATTAACAAACTATAACTACAGGTTGTACCAGAATAATCAGATATTGTTGTCACAGATATTACCATGTTGATTTGAGGAGAATTATGGAAGCTTTTGGAACATTGAGTTGAAAAGCCATTAGGTATTCAGAACTTAATAGGATGTTGTATAGGAGCTTAAAGAAATGCAGAGTGCAAGCTCAACTTATTTTTCTGAAAGAAACAAGATTGTATTGGAACTGTTCATGCCATATTTTCAATTAAGACCCTGGGGAACTAAAACCTTTTGTGTTTTACTAGGACAATGCTGACTCACTGCCATTGAAAGATAAGCTGTTATTAAAAGAACTGCAAGAGTAACATATAAATAAGGTCTTCTGGAAAGCATTTCCTCCAAAAAAGGCTTTGTCTCCGACATCTGAACTCCATAATGTATAAGAGTCTCCCACATGGTACTGGTGTGTGACATGAAAGTTGCAGAATAGAAGGAATCACAGAAGAAAGCTGAGGCTTGGCAACATAGGAGGGGATCTGAGTCCCTGTAGAGAGCCCAGGAGCTGCCATTGGTAGGTTTAGCCTCGCTTACAGTAGAAATCACAAGACATTGAAGATGCCAGAACTATGGAACATCAAGCTGTGTGTTGAGGATGGCTGAAGGGTTGAGCTGCTCAAGACTTTGGGACGATGACTTCAAGAATGAATACTATGTATCAGACATTATGTTATAAACTTTGGACCAAGCCTGCTGGACTTGGAGTTTGCTTAAATATGATTACTTTTATTCTCTGGTTGTGCCCTTTTGGGAGGGTGAGTAAAGAAGTATATATTTTATTTGCTTTTTATGTTGCAAGAGTTCACAATTAAGATACTTTGAGCTTTTAAAGATACATTGAATTTTTGTGTTGGAGTTTTCAGATTGTAGCTTTTAAGGTTGTACCACATTTCATATTATGGTGTAAGCATGTGATCTTAGGGCTAAGGAATGAAGGAGTACAAATGGATTAAAATTATGTGTTAGTGTGTCAAAGTTGACAAGGAGTGAAGTTTGATAAGCTGACTTGTAAATCTGATACAACTCAGATTCATCTGAGAACAAGAACACCAAAGAAGGAACATCCTAGATCAGACTGACCTCTGGCCATGCATAAGAGTCAATGTTTTTTGTTTTTTGTCTTAAACTGTTTATTATTTATTTATTTTTTTATTTTGTTTTCTGTCTTAAACTATTTATTTATTGATTGGTATATTATATAAATATTTATATGGAAATGATGATGAAAAATCTTAGAAGATTATCACATCAGAATATTTACAAGATGTGCTTGTTAGTTTTAACTTTCTTTTTTTTTAATCTTTTTTTTAATTTTTTTTCCTTATTTTTTTATTTCTTCAAGTTACATCTCAATTGCAGTCCTCTCCCTATTCCCCCTCCAGTCCCACCCTCCCACCCTCAACCCCCCATCCTCTTCCCTTTTTTTTCTTTTAAGTTTAAGGTATATCTTATTTCCCCCTGCAGTTTCCCCTTTCAGTCCAACAAATGGCTCTTTCTCTTATAATAACAAATACAATACAGTACAACAGAGGTAATTAGGCCACAGTTATGAGGGTTATATGGCTTAACGTACATTCCCAATGACCAGTCCATATGTATTTGGTACTTGACTTTAACATTCTACTATCTAAACATCTCCATGAGTTTAAAGGTCTATATCTGACTCAACATTCATACTAACTTGCAACACAATTTTAAAAGTATCTTCTTAGATGTATAACACTCTCTTGACTCCTAAACAACTCAAAATTTAACTATGAGACTCTAGCTATCTGTTCTTCAACCACCTCAGAGACCTGAGAGGGATAAATATATCTGATTTTATAGGAAGTACAGGGCCTGCAGCTTTCCAAACTAAGAAATGACATACCAGTGGCTGCCTGGACAGTTCCCATTTTCTCTCCATACATGACAGCATCGATCTTCAGTCATTTGGCCCCGTTTCTCTGACAGACATTGATTGTAGAGCAGGGGTTATGAAGGACTTACCTACCCTGTCTTGGCAGAGCTAGGCTGTCGACTTACCTGCTTCCAGGTTTTGTCCTTTTTGGACAGCATTCTGTCTACAGTTGGGGCAAGGGGCTTTTCCTACCAAGAGATAGGCTTGCGACTAATTCAATCATCTCCCACTGGAGATTCTTCGATGCTCATCTTCTACTAGGAGGAGAATAGGGGGTGCTGTCAGGAGTTGATATGTCTTGATATAAAAAAATCTAAAGTTATGAAAACATCGTTGAATGCCATATTCTGCAGATCTCTTGAGGTTTTTGAAGAGGCCCTATCTATCTCTTATATTAGGGTAAGCAGATGTTGCTTGTCTCTTGCCGGTTTATTTCTGATTAGCTTAGAAAGTAACTATAATAGGCTGTCATAGTACCCAACTGAATGACCAGCTTGCATAACCATTAATTTGCATTTCTTAATTACCCTAAACAGTTTATGACAATTAGTAGTAAAAGGCCGAAACATCACATTTCATATTTTTTCTTTACCTCCTAACCCTTCCATCCCATTTCTCTGGGGTGGGGTGTCCTTATATAACAGTCCCTCATGTCAGTTGAGAGGTCATATGAGGGCCAAGAGCCTCCTCATTCATTGGGGATCTATGAAGCAGTACCATCAGTGAAAAGTGTCTCATTGCCCGGGAGAGAGAACTACTAAACAAACAAACCAATAAGCATACAATAGATAAAAAAGACTAAAAAATAGAAAAAATATAACTAATATATAAAAAAATAGATAAAGAATAAAAATTAAAAATAAGAAGTCTATATCCAAGTTCCCTTTGGTGTGTTAGTTGTAGTATTGATACCTTCTACTATATAGCTAAAATCCTACTATAAGTGAATAGATGCCATATGTGTCCTTCTGAGTCTGTGTTAGTTCACTCAGGATGAGCTTTTCTAGTTCCATCCACTTGGCTGCAAATTGCATAATTTCATTGTTCCTGATAGCTGAATAATATTCCATTGTATAGATGTACCACAGTTTTTTGACCCATTCTTCGGTTGAGGGACATCTGGGTTGTTTCCAGTTTCTAGCTATTACAAATAAGGCTGCTATAAACATAGATGAGGAAACTTCCTTATGATTCCTTGAAGAGGCATTTGGGTGTATACCCAGAAGTGGTATGGCTGAGTCCTGAGGCAGAACTATACCAAGTTTTTTAAGATATTGCCAGACTGACCTCCATAGTGGTTGCACAAGCCTGCATTCCCACCAGCAATGGAGTAGGGTACCACTTTCTCCACACCCTCGCCAGCATGTGCTGTCATTTGAGTTTTTGATCTTAGCCATTCTGACAGATGTGAGATGGAATCTCAGAGTCGTCTTGAGTTGCATTTCTCTGATGATTAAGGATGTTGAGCATTTTTTCAAGTGTCTCTCAGCCATTAGGGATTCCTCCTTTGTGAATTCTCTATTTAGCTCTGTCCCCCATTTTTTGATTGGATTATTTGGTTTTAACTTTCTACTCAATACAACCTAGAATCACCTCGGAAGAGAGTCTTTTTTTAACATTTATTTATTCAAGTTACATCTCCATCACAGACCCCACCCATCTCCCATCCCGGGCCCACCCTCTCACCCCCTTCCTCTTCTCCCTTTTCAATTTCTCCTCGGATGAGCATAGTGACACATGAGTAATACTGCTCCATTTACTGCCTCTTGCCAGTGTATATGCAAACAAATGTCTAGCCACCTGAGAGAGAAAGGGCAATGAAAGATTGAAGGAACATCTCATTTTAGTTTATGGGGTTTTATACAGGAGCATGGCTGAGTGATTGTTTACAGGAACATGTCTAAATAGCTACTTACATAGCATGTTTGAGGGCTACTTACAAGGGCACGGGCATTACTTACAGAATCTTAGCTGATGAGTTACATACAGGAGCATGGGCAATTTACTATCAAATACACCACTGAAGAAAAGTGTGTCTTGTCCCTCAGGAGGAGAGGAAAGAGAATCTAGGTGTACAATAAGCCTCCTGAACTACATGGGCCTCATAAGCCCTGTAAGCTCCCCTTTGCCTTACAAAGAGAATGTTGAGTGGGCCTGCTCATGTGAGGGTCCCCTGATGGTAATCAAGGCTACTCTCATTTCAAGATGGCTACAGCCAGATAATGCCTGGAGAACAACATCTCATAACACTCTTCTGATTCAAATGTACAAAGTTCAGGAATGTATAAACTGTCTGTTTAACAATTGTTCTGATTAATCTTCCATTTTTATGACCCTGCCTATCACAATAAATTGGTTGGATCCTTTCATAAATTTTCAAGAGGTTCCCCAAACTTCTGTTTCCTATTTCTTAAAAATACCCTATAAAAGAAGCACTTGATCCCATGCTGTGTACCTTGAATCAAGTGAAAAGTGTGGGTTTATGGCAAATGTTTCTAAAGAGCTTGCTATATCACCTTCAGGCCTTCAGTTTTTAACAAGCAGATGGTCTCCAAACTGAATGCCTTCCTGTGGCTTTCCCCACATCTGTTCTGTGCAACCTGTTTTCGTAAATATTATCCAGTCTCTGGCCATAAACTTCTGTTGTTAATTATTGAAGTGAATATTAAAAATTATCATTGATCTCTTGGACCTGCTTGTCATAAGGGAAGCATTTGGCCAGCTTCCTTCATTGTGATTTCACTGACTTTTTAACAGAGATTAATTGTGTGTGTGCTATACCATCTCATAAGTTCATTTGAAGTCTATTTCTTGAAACAGTATCAATCATTTAAATGTGGTATGTTCTTGTGGGACGTATATTAATGGAAAGGATAGTTGAGCTTCTATATTCCCAGAATTAGGTGTCCAGTTTCTGCATCCCTCACCAGAGCAGAGACATAAACAAAATGTGTGGTAAAGAGCAGTGGCTATTCATGCAGGCAGTTATAGGCTAACAATGGTAAAGTGATACTATATTTTCACCAAAATGTTCCAATAACTACTTGCTGACTTGTCAACTTAAGCAATAATTACAGTTAGCCTGAAACATGCTAGTAGCCAAACCTGTATTTAAGAATTTGCCTCCCATTTTCCCTATATACTTAGACAAATTATTCTATTTTTATCTACTAAAACATTTCCTTTTTTTCTGAGTCTTTTTAAGTGATATGTGAAAAGTTACTAATAAGTACAAGATAGTAGTTCTGCCTTTATATTTCAAATAGGTATAAACTACTAATCTTGGAAACATGGACCCTGAATCCTCATCTATTCACAGCATCTTTTGTGTAAGTGAGTTATTAGAACAGGAGTTTTCATCAACTTTTGTTGAATTATCTAAACCATGCATTCTTGCAAATGGAAAAAGGAACATATGGGCCATTGTTTTGTGTTACTAATGTAAATGTGATGATTCCCTCCCCCGAGACACAGTAACAATTATTTGAGATTACAGTGGTGGCAAGAGTTATACTTTGTCCCAAAACAATATGTTATGAATGTATTTCTAGGAACTCACATTTTAAAACTTTCTGTATTTGCTGAAGTTATGACATTTAGTAGGATATTGTCCAAGATTTTGCAATAATATTCTAATTAACTCACACTTCCCCAGGGATTCTATTATTACAGATAGAAGTTGTATTTCATGTACTAATATGAAACTCTATAACCACAGGTTGAGAAATCTAGGCTTCACATCTAGATTTCAGTTCAGTATTCATGTATCACTAATGGGATAAGGCAGGTGTTGAAAGAGCCTCGAATTCCTTTGCTGGTCATCTACCAACATTTCTAATGCATGATTTTTCCTTTCTTATTTCATGGAGAAACAAACAGTTAATTTGAATAAATTGGAATTTAGAGTTAAGAAGAGTCCTTGGAAATAAAGAACATAAATTCAATCTTTTCTTGAAAAAATTGTCTTATGTAATGGATGTTGGAGAGATTCAATGATGTAGTATGTCATAATGTGCCTAAAGAAGTGGGATCTTTCCATCTGTTATCTGAAAAAGCAGCTGTTTGATAAGTGAGGAAAACTGTACAGATATGTTTCTGTTTCCAAAGATCACATAAAGGATGTGCTGATGTCATCAATCTTAGATCTACTTGCTGTGTTATGTAACTTAGTTCTGTTTTCAATGCACCAAAGATCTACCACACAAGTTCATCCACAGTAAGCTAAACTTTTTCTTGGAAAATCTACAGTTCTTTGATCATTTGATGTTTATTACCTTAATATATATATATATATATATATATATATATATATATATGATGAATCTAATAAATCTGCTAAGACATCTCTTTTGCTTCAGAATAAAAATTAAATCTTACAAATTCTAAATCCCAATAGCGGGAACACTTGTATTTCTGCTATAATACCTAAGTTTTAATTAGTGTGCTATCTCTTTTCTAATACAACAACATACCCTTCATTTCACTTATTTAGAATATTCACTTATTATACACTTGAAATATTACGGAACCCAATATCTCAGGAAAAAAATGCACACTTGTTGGTCATTTCCCCAGATATTTTAAAATTGACTAGTTTTACTGGGAATATCAGTCATAATTACAGCTTAAGTGAAATTTGGTTTCTATATTGTAGAGTACCAGCTGGACTTAAGTAGAAGGCATAAAATATTATCTTGAGCTAGTTTCCCATATCTCTCCTGTTACCACCAATATCAGAACTTCATAAACTAGGCCTAGTTGTGAGTCCTTTCCATTCAATAAATGCTTACACATCTCTCATTACATAAATATATAAAATAGGTATATAAATCAAATATACTAATAATGTTTATAATAAATATATCATAAAAACTTGATTTGGGTAGCTGGAGAGAAGACTTAGTAGTTACAAGAGTTCACTGTTCTTCCAGAGGACCTGAATTTGGTTTCAAGCACATACATCCAGGTGCTTACGATTTCTTATAAACCTATTTCAAGCAATTCAACACTTCTGGTCTCTAAGGGCACATGCTTTCAGGCACATTTACATAGGAATGAACATATACATAATTCAAACTAAAATAACCCTAAATAAAAAAAAAGTTTATTTTGAAAACATCTCAGTAAACATATAATTTTATCATATAAAAATAAGAACACGTTTACACACTAATAGTTACATGTCTTTATTTATTTTTATGCAAGATTAAATATTGGCTGAATATGCAATAATACAAGTTATGAAGAATCTTCAATGTTTCTTCAAGTCATTAGAAGGCAAAGATTAAAGTAGAATTTTTACGAATGAATATAAAAGGTCACCTCTCAATTTCAGTAATCTATTTGAACTTCAACTTCTTTAGAGACATTTTTCTTTGGCATGTTATTATAAGCATTTGGAATTAGAGTCCATTACTTTGCACAGGTTTTAAAATGAGTGACTTTTAACTCTGAAGTTCCTTGCAATCAGGTTAAAGTTTTGATAATGTGGAGAAATACATCTAACTCTGGTGACATGCTGTTGACTCTAAGTACTTTCCATATGGAACATTCATTGTGTTGAAGTGGTATGTTCATTGTCATACCATTTATTTATGCTTACAGTGTCTATTCCCAATAAGAGGTATATAGATACCTCCTCAGAATTTTATTTATTAAATGTTACCTACTCAATTAGTACTTTTCCTTATTTTCTTTTGTGAAATTATACCAACCTAGAATTACCTTTCTCTTCCTATCTGATTCTTTTTCATAACATTTATTCATTAGCACATTTAATATGTTGTTTATTGAGTTGATTTATCAAGTTTCATTCATTATGCTTATTATAAAACCAATAACAGAGGGTGAACATTTTATAGATTATTCTACAGCTCAATCTTAAAAAAGTGTACTAGGCACAGTGGAAAATAAAAATATAAGTGGAATGTGTCCTTCTCAATTTCTGTTTCTGTAATACTCTCAACACTTACTGAAACTCACATGTGGACTTTCCAAACCATGTAAACATTATCAGAAGAACTGGATATTCAGAGATTTTTTATAATTCATGGCCTTTGTTTCCAAAAATATCACCTTTTGTTTTCAGTCCTCTTGAGCATTTGCCATTAAGTAAATACACCAGAATAGATATACAATGAATAAAAGTCTAGGTTATTTGGTTTAGAGTTTATTCGGTATAGTACATACTGTGCTCTGTATGTTTGAAGGGGAATATAAGCTAAAATTAGATAAATTTAAATCTCTAGAATCCATACAGAGACATGAATAGGCTCTAAAACATGAGATCTGGGGGCCAAGTTTGCCATTTTGTTCAATTATCCATCATCTAATCCTGCTTTTTGAACAAATAGACTTTGTCCTAATACCATCTATAATTTTCTTCTCTTTTCTTTATTTCTTCAGTTCTGCCTTCCTGAACTAGCAATATTGTATTACAACAGTGTAATACAATATTGTATATGTATTCTGATGACACATATACCATCCTTCTTTTATCATTTCCTCACTTAACAACACAATGGTCTTTTTATTACTGAAACCAGCAACACTAAGTGACTTGATTCTTAACAGAGATGTGAAAGCTGGACAATGTACAGAGAGTGAGAGACTTTGGAATGTACAATTCTAAATGGGGTACCTTCATCACACTCCTCCTTCCCTTTAGGGTTCAGGGAGATATGAAGAATGGCTAAGGTAGGAAGATTGTAAGAGTCAGAGGGAATGGATGACAGGAAGGAAACATTATTGGTCAGACACAATAGGAATGAGACACTTATGAACTCACAGAAAGAGTGGTAACATGCACAGGGCCTGCACAGGTCCAAATCAGATTTGGTACCAGCCCTAAGAGGAAAAAGTGGACACTGTCTACCATATCTACAAACCATACCCAAAAAGATATCTCCAAGTGGTAACCACTTGTAAAGTAGAAATCAGTTTTCTCAAAAGGAACCTCCCTGGTATATAAACCACACTTAAAATTAGGCCCAATGCCCAGCAGTAGATGACTAACACGAAATAAACTCAATGATATTTTCATACATTTTTGGGTCGCATGTTGCTGTATTTGAGAACTTTTATTTAATTTCACTACTGTTTTGCTTGTGTGCTACAGTTTCCAATTTTGTGTTTTTTTATAAATGTGTGTGTGTTTCTTTGCTTTTTTGCTTTAGTGTTTATTTATTTTTACTGTGGATTTTTTGATATTTTATTTGCTTGCTTGTTTTCTAAAGATAGAGGGAAAGAACGCATGGATTTGGAAGGATATGAAGATAGGGAAGATCTGGGAGGAGATGGGGAAGAGAAAACCATGATCAAAACATACTATATAAATTTATTATTATAAATATTATTCAGAGAAAATAAAGAGAAAACGTAAAATAAAGTAAAAAAAAAAGATGGGGGAGGTGTTGGTACAATATGCAAGTAAATAAACAAATAAACAAATAGACAGATGGGGATTTTTTTTTCTTTTTCCTTTTTCATCATCTTACCTCAAGGTATTCATGGTCTTTAATTATAAAATGATAATATATATTTTCCAATACTAACCTAATATTCACTAGAAGAGAATTACACTCAGGTTCCTTGTACTATTTTGTTTGTCTATTGATAACTTCTGAAAGGTACTGTGTACACAAAGAGACTACTAAACCTTCCTTATCAAGCTCCTTCCCACAGAATGATATTTTGATCATCTTAAGCATTTACCAGCATTGCTTTCTTGACAAAGCAACTCTCTGGAATCTCATATTTTAAGTTTCTTTCTCCAGCCTATAAGCATTTCCAGAAATTCCCAAGTGACAAATTACATCTTCCTATGGGATCTAAATAGTTTGTCTTTGTCCTTAACTGATTTTCTTCTGACATTATTTGGAATGTTGGATTTTAGTTCTACAGAAATACAAGGGCACTTGATATCCAGAGAGAATTTTAGACTTCCCATTATAGGGAATATTTATACTCTATGATTCCAGCTAATGGGATATCACATTCTTTGGTGTATGTGTCAGAAAAGACGGAGAACTCAAGAGGGACAGTGAATATATTCATCTTTGTCTCATGCTGAGGTTACAACTAAATATAATATTTAAAAAATGAATGTTTTATACATGCTTAAATTCGTGCTTTTCCTTTTAGGCTAGAGATGCCAAATAGCTCAAGTCATACTTCACTGTATTTGACATCTGTGTACATGATATGGAAATGTTCATTTATTTGTGCAAATTTACCAACATCTCTGTGAATAGGTTGAAAGTTTATGCACTGTTAAGCATGTTGTTCTCACATACCCACAGGCGTGTGCAGCTGAAGCAATGTGACCATTTACATACAGCATTTATTTTTTTATTTTTTTGGCTTGTATTTTCACTAGATGTATACACTCATTTTTAATTTCTTGATATACCGGAAGACAGAATTTTCCATTTGATTTGTTGATTGAATTTAGCACAATTTTCAACTGATGATTAAAATATTTCAATAAATGGATGATTGGTAGATGATCAAATTATATAAGCTTGTGGATAAAGTAAGGAGAGTCAGGTGGGGAGAGCCTCAAGAACTTGAACCTCTTATATGTGTTGTTGATCTTTGTAGCTTTGTGCTGTATTCAGGAGGGAGGGAGTGATTGATTTTGAGGCTCTGCTTTTCCTTTCCAATTCAATTATTTATTTTTCATTTAAATTGAAGACAGGTTGCTTCTCCAGTAATAACCATGATGGAAGCATTGGGGATACCATACACATCTAAGGAGAAGCATTCAGAAGAATAAAATTTGAATCCCGTGCATTTGCATAGTACAGCAGTCATTTTGACAGGCAACATTTTTCAAGTTCAATGCGAAATCCTCAGATTGTTGATCACAGAGTGAAACCCTCTACCCTAGAGGAGCAGCATTGTGTTGTACACACATGCAAAACCCTCAAAGGGCTTCAGCAAGTGACGTATCTAATAGAATCCACAGACCAGATCTAGCAATGTGTGTGCAGTTGTTTTGTGTCCAGCAAGAAAATCAAATGAGTTAGAATTTTGTTACCATAGAAATTGTATTAGCTCTACTTTGTGATATTTTCCTACTCCATTTATCAATCAAGTACAATTCAAGACTGAGCTAGAGTGGCTAACAGTTACTCTGGCTTAATGTATCTTAAAAACTCTTAAGAAAGGCAAGGACAGAGGAAAAATTGTGATAGCCATCTATTATAATAAAAGGAATCTTCTCTTTATTCCTTCTATCAATTTATTTGTGGTCATAATCAACTTTTTTGCTAAACATCAGTTCCATGAAAAGAATTCTGATGTAATCAAGCCAAATTATTGATACTATAAAGTAGTCTGTGGATACTTGAATGAAAATCACCCACATAGGCAGTGGCATTATTAGGAGGTGAGATCTTGTTGGAGGAAGTATCAGTCTGGGGGTGGACTTTGAGGTTTCAAATGGCCCAGTGTTGGTCTCTCTTCCTGCTGCATGCCAATCTGGATAAAGAACTCTCAGATATCTCTCCAGCACCATCTGCCTGTTTGCTACCATACTTCCCACCATGATGACAATGGACTAAACCTGTGAACCGTAAGCCATCCCCCAATTAAATGTTTTCCATTGTAAGTTGCCATGGTCATAGTGTCTCTTCACAAAAATTGAAACCCTCTCTCTCTCTTTCTCCCCTCTCTCTTTATATATACATATATATACATATATATGTATATATACATATATACATGTATATATAAAGAGAGAGACAGACAGACAGACAGAAGAATATGAAGGTTAGAGTGATAAGGCAAGACTGACAAAATATTAAAACCCCATTAGAAAAATATTCCCACATTAAATTTAGCATTATTCACTATCTATCCTCAATCCTCCAGTTTCAGTCATTTCTATACATAACACATATTGTCTTATCTTTCAAAGTCATGAAAGTCATTTCAAACTATGTCAATCCACCTATCAAACTTGTTCCACTGTTAACTCAAGAAGTACAGAATGAACTGTTTTAACTCTATGAAGTAATTTCATTCTTCATTGCTACATAACATATTTCATACTAAATAAACAGTAGTTTTGTTTATCTTGATAATAGGAGCTATCATGAACCTACTTAATAGCTATACAAGATAGTTTTAATGTAAATTTCTAAAGGATATTCATTTACTGAAACTTAATGGTCAAGACCATCTGAACTATGTCCAAAAACACAGTAAAAACATATATAATTGAGAAAAATATTGCTGTGCTGTGTTAGCATCTGCCAGGTTTCCTATTACACCAGGTGATATGCTTCTTTGGGCATCAACTGACATGGGAAAAATCAAACCAGAAAGGATGCTAAATATTCAAATTGGCTCCTGGTTTTTGTGTTAGAGAAAGAAATTAGAAAGAAGATATATGGAAAATTTGTAACTTTTCTTTTTTAAATAAAAGTCCTATTGTTTTGAAGAGTTTATTTTGCAAAATACATGTATCCACTCTGTTCACTGACATCACATTACTCTTCTCAGTCCAATCTCTTCAGGGAAAGTAAATCCATAATGTGAATGCTGTGTATTTGTAAACCACTATGCCTTGAGAACTGCAAAGACTTGTGGGAAAATCAACAAAAGCTTTCAAATGTTTTTCTGTGAAAGAGCTAAGTTTTGGAAAAGTAATAAAATAGTTATTTTTTTTACTATAACCACACACATTTGTTTGGCGTGATTTATAGAGTACATATTTCAAGCTAAATGAAGAAATAAGCATGAATTCCTGAATTATTTGAAGACTATATTTCAATTTAGAATGAAAACCATAATTGTGGTTGTCCAAAATAGATGTTACTGACATGTTCATGACCGCCACCTAGCCAACTCATTGAAACCTGCACCAATGACATCTCTCCTCTTGAGATTATTAACATTATTCCATACTCTTTACTTGCTTTCAGGTTATAGTCCTAAGAAATAAAAACTTGTTTTCTGATGTAAGAAGTGTGTACAGGTGTTCTTGCCTATGCATAAGCATAAGGGGTCAGAAGTCAACATGGGGTGCCCTCCGCTGCCATGTCCCATCTTATATTTTTAATGACAGTTTCTCACTGAACACAAAGCTCAGTGTTTCAGCTAGGTTAGCTGGCAAGTGAGTTCTTGGAATCCATGTGTCTGTTTAGATAACAATATTGGCATTACTGATGTATGCAATTCTGTTACATTGGTACAAGGGTCCCAAACTCAGGTACTCATATTTGTGCAGCAAGCAATTTGCTCACATAGCCATTTATCCAGCCTCAGATTATAGTAACTTTCATTTCTTCTCCTTGGATATGAAGAAGTTACAATTAGGAAAGGTATAAACACTGTAAAACATTAAACATATGCTAAATTCTTTTAAGCACACTGCTTAAATTATCCAAATCATATGTATTACATATTGATATATTGTATATGAATACAAACAGCATATTGAACAATATTGTAATATCACACTACTTATCAATAAAACATGAAAAATAGGCGGCGGAAGATGGCGGCGAACTGCACGGATGCATTTTGAATGTGGGAGAGAAGAGCCATAGAGAACACAGAGTTGTGGGACACTGTGCAAAAACCGCAGGGTCTGGCCCCTCCGGGAACACGCACAGCTCCCAAGGGACTGTTAAAAGTCCCAGGGCAAGGTTTCCCCCATCTCTCGCAGACAGGGAAGCCACTAAATCCGGGATTCGGGAACTCCCATTTGGAGAGGCGACTGGTAAGATCGATCCCAACACACAGCAGGCAGACTCAAAGGCCACATGGCGATTGCCCACTAGCCAACTGGGCTTCCCATACCTCAGGAAGACCTTATAACTATTTAGGAAATTTTGCAGAATAGTTGAAGTCTTGTGGTTTTTTTTTTTGTTTGTTTATTTTTTCGAGATGTAGAAAAAGGGTGCTCAGCAGGAGATCCGCAGCCCCTTGAGTGGGAGCGGAAGGTGGGCGGGCAGAGCAGTTGGGGAGGGAAGCGGACACTGGCGGGAGGGGCCGAAGCTCCGCCCAAACATGGCAAAGCAGCTAGGGTGGGAGGCCGGCTCTGGCGGGAGGAGCCGAAGCTCCGCCCACCCACGGCAAAGCAGCTAGGGAAGGAGGCCTGTTCAGAAGGCGGGAGGGACCGAAGCTCTGCCCACCCAAGGCAGAGCAGATAGGGAGGGAAGCGGCCAGGCCTGTGGCGGAGAAGCCTAGTGGGTAACCAGAAGCCAGGGGACCATAGCTGTATTTGGGTAAACCCAGACACATTAGGTATGGAGACAGGCCCTGTCAGCCTCCCTGATGACAAACAAAGCCCACAAAATCTCTGCCTGGACAAACAGGTCTATACCATTAGAACCATTGAAGGCTGATCACTCAGTGTGCAAAACAGAGAAGTCTGAACTGGGAGCAGTGTAACAATCCCGGACTATTACTCACTACCTGGGAATAGGCTGGACCAGCTCACAACCATTCAGGCTATTAAAACCACATTGACCCTGAGATCACCCTGTAAGCAAGGACAGATAGCCAAGCAATTCTACTCCTTCACCAAAGCATCCCCTGTGGATCCAAACACAGAAAACGACAAGAACAGACAGCTAAACACACACACATGGCCAAAAGTCCAAAAAAAAAAAGAAATCAAGGAAATATGACTCCAACAAAGCAAAATTATCCTAGCTCATCCAATTCGGATGACCTCACACCAACAGAAACACATGAAAAGGTTGACAATTCTGCACTAGGGAAAGTGATAGAGTCCCTGCAAGAAGAACTTAAATCTATGAAGGAATTCAAAGAAGCCACAATTTTACAAGCCAAAACAATGAACAATACCATTAAAGAGCTCCAGGCCAAGGTGACAGAGCTTGAACAGGAAAAAGACAAAGCAATGAAAGATTTTCAGACAAAAACAAGTAAGCTGGAGAAGAAAATGTAAAAAACGAAAAATACCATACAAGACATGAAAATAGAAATAGAAACAATAAAGAAAAC
>CAJQZJ010001511.1:1112795-1140194 GCA_907164525.1 Lophiomys imhausi | reverse complement strand
TCTATTCACTTATAGTAGGATTTTAGCTATATCGTACAGGATATCTGTACTACAACCAACACACCAAAAGGAACATGGACATAAATTTCTTTTTTCTTTTCATTTCTTTTTCTTTTTCCTTTCCCTCTTTTTTCCTCTTTCTTTTTCCTCTCTTTTTTTGTTGTTGTTCTTTGTTTTTGTGGGTTTGTGTGTCTGTTGGTTTTTTTTTTTTTTTTAGTTTTCCCCCCCGTAGCAAGGAGACACCTTTCACTGGCAGTACTGCCTCATAGACCCCCAGTGTATGAAGAGGCCCTCAGCCCTCATATGACTCCTGATCTGTGGTGAGAGACTGGTATGCAGGGACACTCCACCCCAGAGGATCAAGATGGAAGGGTCAGGGAGTAGAGCATGGGAGGGTGGGCCTGGGAAGCAGGAAAAGAGGACAATATGTCAAGGATGTAACCTGTAGCAACAAACAAATAAATTTACTAATTAAAAAAAAAGCAGGTAACAACGTTAATACACTGTAAATAAATTAAAGGACACAGCCGTTCAACCTGGTTTTATGAACCTCCACGTGTCGAGAAAACGTAGAGTTAAGGTAAAATACAGGAGAAATGTGGTGTTAACCCATGCCTTTAACTTCAGCAGAGATGGGAGGAGCACCAAAGTGTTAGTGGACTTATAAATTCTAGAGTTACACGGAAAAGGGTGGTGAGGGTACACACCCTTAATCCCATCATTCAAGAAGAGTACACCCTTAACCCCAACACACTAGAGACAGAAACAGGCACATCTCAGAGCTCAAGGTCAGCCTGATACAAAACAAACTCTAAATAAAGAAAAACTTTGATCCAGGAGTGGTGGAACACATCTTTAATCCCCTTAGATGGGAACCACAGGTCTTGGATCCCAATATTTAGAATGCAGAGACACACACATAGGATTTGGAAGGACCTACGTTTAAAAGCTACTTACAAAAGGCCCACACAACACAAACAAATTGTCCTCCGAGACCTCAAAATATATACACTAAAGCTGGTTTAGCTCCAAAATAACAAAATAATTTCTTCTTTAAACCAGATTGAAAGATAACACTTTATATATTGTCAAAAACCAAATTTGCTTCAGGAGAAATATTACCTACCCCCCCCCCCAAAAAAAAAGAGGGCGATTGTCCCTGAGTGAGGAATAGGGCAGGGCTCTGTTCTTATCATTCCAGGAGAATCAAAGCATCCATTCAAGGAACCCAGGGACAACTGGACAACGGAAACCTCAGCAGAAATCAGAATCAGACACCAAAAGAAGACGAGTGACCCAGATGATTCAGCCTGACAGACTCCCTCAATAGATGTCTCCATCAAAAGCCTACAACCACAACAACTCAATATCGCTAAGATAAGACCGTTCAGCTCTACACAATGCCCCAGCCAAAACCTCAGTAAAGCCTGGAAGTTCAGCTTCTGCCTACAAACTCCTTAGGTCATCTAAACAGCTGAGAACAGAAGGACTGAACATAAAAGGATTGTATAAACATTTTTAACCATTTTTCCATTTTGGTTTGGGCCCCAAATAGGTTTACTACGACCCAAATCAGCAGGAAGTCATTTTAAGAGAGCGACGTCCCATACCCAGAGGGTGGGGAGGGTGTTTCTCCGCCCCCCCCTTTTTTTTCGGTTATTTGAAGGACAACTGAAAACACTGTTATTTAGGGGAAGAGATTACAAGTTGTTAAATGGTCCTGTTTAATGGGTTTTGGAGGTTAGACCCAGGGTATTCCTTCTTTCCCTTTTCTGTATCCTTCTTTATCTCCTATGTAGGAATGCACGGACGAGAGAAAAATCGAGACACAGCACAGGAAGGATCAAGAAGAAAGGTCACATTATTGAATATGCCCTTATACCCTTGTATATTGATACAAAATTAATAGTATATTTGGCTAAAGTGGTATTGACCATTGTTTTTTGTGCAAAAATAAGATTGTATTGGTCTACGTCAGTATTGATATTTGTATATTGATACAAAACTAAGATTATAGTTGGCCACAATGGTATTGACTCTTGTATATGGACGCAATATTAAGATTGTATTGGGCCGCATAGGCATTGATCTTTGTATATTGATACAAAATTAAGAGTATATTTAGCCACATTTGAATAGATCTTTGTATATTGATACAAAATTTAAGGTAACGCTTCCTATTGGTATCTTACTTAGAGATACTTAAAAATGAAATGTGAAGTTCTGGCCTCTTGATACCAACCGCCTTAAACTGTTTAGGATAGTTAAGAAAAACAAACCCCTAGTCATGCATGCATGTCACCTTGTTAGCTACTAAGATAGTCTATCACAGATATTCTCTAAGCTACTCAGTAATCAAGTTGTTAAGAGACAAGCAACATTTGCTTATCTAAATACAAGAGATAGATAGGGCATCTTCAAAAACCCCAAGAGATCTGCAGAATATGGCATTCAAAGATGTGGTCTTAAATTAAGATTTTTTTTTTTTGATATCGTGACATATCAGCTCCTGACAGCACCCCCTATTCTACTCCAAGTAGAAGAAAAGCATCGAAGAATCTCCAATGTGAGATGGTTGAATTAGTGGCAAGCCTATGTCTTGACATGTAAAAACTCCTTGCTTCAACTGCAGACAGACTGCTGTCCAAAAAGGACAAAACTTGGTAGTAGGGAAGTCGACAGCCTAGCTCTGCCAAGACAGGGTAGGTTAGTCCTTCACAATCCCTGCTCTACAATAAATGTCTGTCAGAATAACAGGACCAAAAGCCTGAAGACTGATGATGGAATATATGGAGAGAAAATGGGAACTGTCCAGGTAGTCACTGGTTTGTCATCTCTTAGTATTGGAGGCTGCAGGCCCTGCACTTCCTATACAATCAGATATATTTATCCTTCTCAGCTCTCTGAGGTGGTTGAAGAATAGACAGCTTGAGTCTCAGCTAAATTTTGAGTTGTTTAGGAATCAAGAGGGCGTTCTAGATCTAAGAAGATGGTTATAATAGTGGTGCAAGTTAGTATGAAAACTAAGTCAGTTATAGAACTTTAAACTCATGGAGATGGTTAGAAGGTAGAAGGTTAAAGTCAGGGGCCAAATATGTATGAACTGGACATTGGGAAGGTATACTGGGCCATTTAACTCTCATAAATGTGGCATATTTAATTCTGCTGTTTTGTATAGAATTTACTGTTATAAGAGAAAGAACCATTTGTTGGATTGAAAAGGGAAGCTGTTGGGGGGGGAAGAGGGTGGAAGGGTGGGACAGGAAGGGGGAATAGGGAAGGGTTTGCGACTGAGATGTAACTTGAAAAAAAAATAAAGTACTTATAAAAAAAATAAAAACAAAATAAAAACAAAAAGCTATACAAAAAAAAACATGAAAAATATTTATACATGCTGACTCCATTTCTGAACCTTTTGATTCCTATACTGGAATGTTCTCATAATTGTGTTCAACCTCTTACCAAGAAATCTGGTTTAATTTTAATGAATAGCCATCCCAATTCTTCACAAATTGGTTGTACAGAAGGAGAAAACAGAGTGTCTTTTGGCACTACAATGAACATCAGACACATTCTAAGAACTTCAGAGTAAACTCCAAGTTATTGCTACATGTCTTTGTTCTTCCTAACTTTTGTCTTCAGAGAATGGATTGTAATATTACATTGGCTGAAGAGTTGAGAAAATTTTTGTTCTGAGGCATTGCAAGTTTCAAAGTATTGAACTAGCAATAAGATCTATTTGAAGTTGCAAAAATGGATCAGTAATATGTGCAAGGCTAAAAATATCTGTTTGGGGAGATTATTTTGTAGAATTATGTCGACTCTACATATGAAGAAAAAGATTACAGCACTATTACTTATTTATGTATATTTTGTGACAGGTTATTGCTATATAGTCCTGGAACTTGATAGCTACACCTGTCTGGACTCAAACTTGTAGTTCATTTTTAGGGTTGAGGCCCTACATGTGAGGATTATAAGCATCCTCCAACTAGCCCACTTATCCAAGAATTCTGAACTCATGACTGCAATTAGCACTGGACAGAAAGATGTGAGTAAGAATACCCTTAACCTTTCATGTGAACTACCTGTGAGCCCACCACTAAGGCTGGTTAAAAGTTAATTTCCAATCTCAAAAGTGACATACACAAAGTGGATGCTATAATTTCTAACATGAAGTTCAGGAGGTTCAACATTCATAACATATTTATTTCTACATATCTGTGGTCATGCTTGTGCCCCAATGTGAGGGTGGAAGTCGGAGGACAACCAGAAGCAGTCAGTTCTCTCTTTCCACAAGGTAAGACCCAGCAATGGAACTTCAGCCTTCAAGCTTAGCAATGTTTTTCTACTGGAGCCATCTTGTCAAAAACACCCCAAGGACAAAGATTAATTTAAAATAAATTTCAGTTCTTCAACACTGCAATAGTACAAACCGAGGACATTCTTTAGGAAAACATAAACGTGTGTGTATTTCTCTGACAAAATATAACCAAATAGAAAATTGTTTGAAGGCAAGTAAAAATACTGATAATGATACCACAATATAATTTAACTGATGTATTTTTAGGAGCAGAAAACAATGTGCTATCTTATCACCAAATACATTGTAGATTCAATGAAATCTTAAATGGCTTTTGCTATTGGGTGCAATAATATTAAGCCCTCCTAAACAGTGGCAGGAGAGACTTACAAGCCAAGAGATTATTTGCTACTTTAGGAGAAGACAACAGAAGTCAGTGTTGTATTTGCAGATTGGAGAATTTTTTTTTAAAGACACAATTGAAATATCATGAGACCCAATGCAGTCTGCCAGGGATTTACTCCTCATGCTTTGGATACTCTCTTGACTCTGACTTTAGGCTTCTCATCTTACATGTTTACTATGGATTTACAAGTGTTTAAACCTCAGTATTTACACAAAATGTACAAGGTGGGGTGTTATAAATAAATAAATAAATAAATAGATAGATAAATAAATAAATAAATAGATGGATGGATGGATGGATGGATGGATGGATGGATGGATGGATGGACGGACGGACGGACAGACAGACAGACAGACAGACAGACAGATAGATAGATAGATAGATAAAATAAGAACCTGCTACTCATGAACAACTAACTGGGAATAAATTTTTTCCAGATGTGTCCTCTCTAAAAAGTATATATTAAGAACTTAGGAGACAGCCAAGTTAGACAGCAGAATGTGTGTGTGTGAGACAAAGCTGTACAGAGCATCATGGCTTTGTCATACTTTCTTATAAAGATGGAGGTAGAAATAGATGCTTGCGTGCATTTTGTAATGTCAGCTTCTTGAAGGGCAACTGTCTTGTTCAAGCATTCATAGTGGAGTTCCTGAAAGTTCTGTAGTTTCAGAATTTCAAGGGTGTTCTCCCTCATTTTAGGAATATATATTGTTCAATGCTTTCACTAAATTGCTTGTTATGCTACTTTTCCTTTCTTTTGGTATTGATGCCAGTATTCAGGAAAAGTACAATACTAAAGAAGAAAAACCCCAGGGCTCTATTGAAATATCAGCGGTGACTACCATGAACTAAATAGCAGAATATTGAAAAGCCATTCCATGTAGTAATAAAAGTGAGACATGTTGGATGCGGGCCAGGATCAATTGTTAAGTATGTGTGTTATTATTATGAACTGTATGAAACATTAATGGTTTTAAGGAAACAAGACAAACTTGAGTGCCCTTAGAACCTCAAAATTCAGAGTCTAGTTGACTTCCTATTCTTAGACTCTATCACATTGCTATTGGAGGAACATGTGTGACTGTGTCCAGTTCATAAAGAAAATGCTGAAGATCATATGGTGAAAGCAATGCCTTGGAGCCATTTTATCAAATGACATATTTGAGAACTCTACCTCTCTATGTTCCTCTCAAGAGGTTCCGAATTCCTGAATTGCAAAAATTCTCAAAATCTTGTAGAGGATTTTCTATGCCAAATTAATGTTCTAGTACTAGTTTCATTTGCACTGGAGACACAGAAATTATAATAGAAAAAAAACCAGCAGATACTGTAAAACAAAACTTTGTGGGTATCCACTGTGTCCTATTAGTAAATGGTTTAAAATTAAATACAAAATTCACTTTAAATCATATTTGATGGTAAAAATTGTGAGTAGTATGAATATTGGACCCTTTAGTGTATGACATCTTTATACTCTGGCAAAAAAAAATAATTAGTGTAATGATACCACTTGCAGAATTTATTCAAGTATGATGGGAAGCTGAGGAAAGTGTGGGTATGTAGTAGCAGTTGGAATTGCCTCTAGGAAGCCATGACACATAATATCTTATTTTAAAAGTAATTTGCAAATAATACTGATTCAGATTATTAGGAAGTCATTTTCCAGAAAATGAGTGACCTCTTACTTGTGCTGTAAAACAACATAAACAATACCATATGTTGCCCAGGAGAAAATTGATATTTAAGTTAAAGTGAGAACAAGTTCTGAAAATCTGTCCCAATCACTGTCTGATTCTCAGCTTCCCATACATTTGGAGGAGATATTAGCAAATATTATTTATCTCATTAAATAAGAAAATGTGGCAAAACATGATTTAGTGGCCAGAGTTTTCCATTGTGTAATGCATGGTGTGATAAAATCGTGTCTGCCCAAAGACCTACTCAAGTAAACAAAAGACTAAATTTCCACAGCAAACTTGTTTCTTAGTATATAATCACTTTGTTTGCTATAGTAAACTTTAAACAGTAAAAGAATCCCACCTTCTCCTTTAGTAGCTGCATTACTCCCTCTGTTAAACAAAGACAATAATATAATAGCACAGGAGGAAAATGAAAAAGGCTCAATCTAGAGTTCTACTATCATTCAATCCTTTCTCAAAAATCAGTAAGAAGAAGATAGTGTCAGTAGTTGTGCACACCTTGAGAATTGAAATAGGTCAATCTGAGTGAGTTATATAGTCCCATCTTTATTGTTTTAGATCAAATTGTAAACACACACACAGACACACACACAATCAACTATGGAATCACACAATATTAAAATTATAATTATTCAACTTATTATATGAAACTTATTAAAGTTATTTCAGAAAGGCGTTTAATGTGCTAATACAATGCCTTTAAAACTGACATTGCACTATGTAAAGATCAATGGTAAGATCTATGCTAATAATTTAATTTCATAATTTCCCAGGAACTTATAATGACATCAAATGACATTAAAAATGACTGAACTTTAACGTAAAAACATAAGCTATTTATTTTTTCATAGCCATCAATATTTTGTCTTTTTCTTTTTTAATGTTTATTTATTAATTCAAGCTACATCTGCATCACAGTGCCCTCTTTACACCCCTCCAAATTTCACCCTCCCACCTTCTACCCTCTCTCCCTTCCATCCCACTCCTCTGGAGTGGGGTGTCCCTACATATCAGTCCCCCACCCCAGTTCAGCAGTCATATGAGGGCTAAGAGCTTCCTTATTTACTGGAGGCCTATATGGCCACACCACTAGGGCAAAGTGTCTCATTAACAGGTAACAAAATCTATATTCCTGTTCCTTTTAGTGCATTGGTTGTAGTATAGATATCCTGTACTATATAGCTAAAATCCGATTATAAGTGAATAGATGCCATGTGCATCCTTTTGAGTCTGGGTTAGCTCACTCAGGATGAGCTTTTCTAGTTCCATCCATTTGGCTACAAATTTCATGATTTCATTGTTTCTGATTGTCTTTTTCAAGTGACTACAATATTTCACTTCATAGTAAACTTCTTATATTATATTCACCCTGATTGTTTGTTATAAATAAGGTATCAGCAGTTATGTGCATGCTGACAGATGCTGAGTTGTGTAGTTAATAAGTGAATGTCCTTGGAACTTTCCCTTTGCTGACCTAGACCTGGGAGGATGAAGACAGTAATAACAACATAATTTTTGGCATCAAAATCAGCAAACACAAATGTTCTTCATTCTCAAGAGACTATGATTTAACATTTACAACATACCATGATGCATAACTTATGTAATTTAAATCTCCTTTAGGAATGCAATAATTTTTGAGAATGCAACAATTTCTGAGGCCAAGAAGAAATCTGAGTACTACACTTTTACACAATGAATTTTTAAAACCAAACTGAGAATAGGGTAGGATAGAAAGATGGCTCAGTAGTTAAGAGCATTTGTTGCTCTTACAAAAGACCCAGGCTTGGATCCCAGGATCTAGGTGGTAGGCCATAATCATCCATAACTCCAGTCCCAAGGCATCTAATGCCCTATTCTTCTGCAATCATCAGAATCCCATAAAATGTACATACATGCATGCAGGCAAAACACAGATATGAACTCATAGATTAAAAAAAAAAAAAACAAAAACAAAAACACAGTAAAATTTTTGTTCCCTGAAATTGCTTGCTGGGTAAAGACACTTGCCACCAAGGCTTACAACTTGAGCTCAATACCTGAAATGCACATGGTGGTAGGAGAAAACCGATTATGGCCTGTTGTGTAAAATCATGCACTCTTTAACTCACATGTGCAAGCAAAGGTGTATCGAAATAAATAAATGTAATAATATGAACTATGATAGGGCTCAGCAGCTACTTATTTACTCTTTCTGGTTCTCACACCAGTAGACTTTTAGGTTGCAATAAAAAAAATTGATGAGTTATTTTGCTTTTAATCCAGAATTCTATTATATTCCCTGTGCTATTCTCTACCTCGCACACACCACACACACACACACACACACACACACACACACACACACACACACACACACACACACACACATGCTGTAAGCCTGTCTGTCTCCATTGGATAGGAGAAGGGGAGAGGAAAATAGTCTTTGATGAAGAAAAAGTTTCCTATAAATTGATGTTATTATAAACACTTAGTGGATCATGATTTTAGCATCAGCATCTGGACCATTCTTGTAAAGCAGCTCTCAACTGAATAACATGTCAAAAATGCATACAGTTTAAAATCAATGCAGGAACCATTGTCAAAGCTTTACAGTGAAAGTCTAAACAAAATTGATTCTAACTGTAGTAATATTAATCACAGACTTTTCTCACATTTACAGTTTCACTTTGAAATTAATTACCAAAGTCCAAAGAAATTCCTGAGCATAGTAAAAGTGGGCTTTTTTTCACTTCTGTACTTAAACCTTAGGGATGACAGCAGTTTTCAAAACCCCTTCTTTATACATATCTGTAAAATGTAAAAAACTGTGTAATCTGTATACTTTTAAAAAAACAAATGAAAATTGGAGGAAATGTACCATGGTTTTCAATTGCTTTCAATTACCATTAAACCTTTCAGAGAGTGATTTGCATAATGTTTCATAAACATGTAGGCAGATTAACCTTTTTTAGTTAATTTATTCATTAGCAGTAAAAATTCAAAGCACCTCTTATGAGAAAATAATGTCGTGCTGTTAAATTACATGGAAACAAAGCAATTGGGACATACTTGCCTAAGTTTGCACTGTGTCAGAGCACAAAAGGAGTAGAGAGAAAAAAAAAACTTTGCGTGTTAACAGAGTGTTGATTAAATTGCCAGTTTGTGAGCAATTAGTTGTATTACTAGAAGATTAGGTGAAGTATTAATTAGAGTTAGGCCAAATGACTCCTGAGGAGGAAAGATACTTCCACTTACTCTGTTGCAGGTGATACAGGCAGGCTCTGGAACCTGGGGCATGGCCCTCCAGCATCCACTCTGTTGTGGTATCAGTTCTTGATATATGCATATATATGAACTCTTTTGTCATCTTATCATAGGATACATAAAATATTATATGCACTTTTAGGAATGAGAAAGCATTACTGAACTTTTAAAGTGATTGACTCTAGAAACAAAGCTAGAGTAAAGAAAGTTAGAGTTTGTCAATGGACATTGAGACACTAAAGAAAGAAAATAAGTTACTCACGAGAAAAGTCTGGATAATTCACTTAAAATGTGAGAAAAAAAAAACAAAGCAAATTAAGGAGAACATGTCTTCTTTATAGCGAGCAGAGTCCCCAGATATGGCAGATGAGAGGGAGTGGGTCCTTCAAACTGTCACATTCTAGAAACATGTTATTTACCCATTGACTATAGTATGAAGTTTTACTTAAACAAAATACAGTAATTTGCCAAATGGCAGGCCAACATAGTGATGATGTTGTTGCTGCTGCTGCTGATGATGTTGGTTATGATGGTGATGGTGCTCATAATCGTGATGATGATGGTATTGCTGCTGTTGCTGATGAAAGTAACAAGTTATCCAGTCTATCTATCTTTTTTTTCAGCTCCAGGTCCTGCCCTTTTATGTTTACATCCCTCCTATATCGCTTTTTGATCCTTACCTGTGTCCATTCTTTCCGTTTAATAAGAATTTTCATTGGTCTGTAACATGAACTTGTTTCACATCAAGTGTCATTAACTAAAATTCTTTAATCTCCCTCTTCCTAGAAAAAAAGTTACTTTTTCAGACATAGAAAACCTCTAGGAATTTAATTCTTACTGGATCTGAGCTGCACTTCCTTTAGGTGTTCTTCTATTCTTTGTATTACACAGTAACAAATTCCCTAGAAAATTGAACGGTCTCATACTAAATTTTAAGCTTTCCTATGTTCATCAGGATATTTTGTGTAAATATGTTTAATATCTGCCTGTGTTTAATGCATACTTGCTAGATTTTCTAAATTTCACCTCAAACTTCAATTTTTATGTCTCAAAAATCAATGTTGGATACTTTTTATAAATTTAAAATAATTTTAATGAATCTCTCACTATTTTTAGATAAGAAGGAAAATTAGCAATAATTCTAGTTTGCTACAGTTTCTTACTAAAACAGTTGATGATCATGACGTTGTTCTATTTGTAGCAAATAATAATTTTCTATATAGATATTCCCTTATTTCATAGACATGGTAGTCACTGAAGGCATAATTTAACTAGAAAAATTATAAGAAATATACCTACAGTCAATTGGTAACTTGCTCTCAGGATGAAGCAGCAGCTTGGACAGGAGCCACCTTAACAAATCAAGCCTTCCTTCTGTCTCCTAATAACAACCGTGTAACTTATTTCCATCCTCCAACCAGCTTTAATTTCCAAAGTGTATACTTGTTCTGGTATATATCTACATAATATCAATCAGTTAGTACCATATTGCTACCTTTATCACTTATCTAGCTTAATTGTCTCCCAAACATATCACCCCCAAGAAAAGTACCAAGAACTAAGAACTTCAATATATTTACTTTATTCAATTAAAAAAAAAAGACTTCAAACCCACACTTCGTATATGTAGACTAGTGACCTCACTCAGTCTTTCTATCAGTGATGATTATATTACAGCCCGATAAAAGGTTTGATACTGGACATGATTTGGGGGGAAAAGGCAATTGTCGCAAGATCTGAAGAACTGAGGTCAATGCCCAGGCCCCACATGGTAAAAAGAAAGAACCGGTTCTTGCCTCAAATATGCACACACACACGAAAACATCCCATCCTATCATAAATAGTTAAATGATACATAGATGATGGATAAATACATAGATACATAGATATTTTCTACATTATTTTTTTATTTTATTTTATTTGAAGAAAATTTTATTTTCTTCAAAAATTTTTTGAAATTGTAATTGAATTATGTTTTCCTTTCCCTTTCCTCTCTCCAAACCCACCTATATATACTCTCTACTTTTCTTCAAATTCATGAGCTCTTTTTTCATTAATTGTTACTACATGCATACATGTATTTATATAAATAAAATTTAATTGAAGTTCACATAAAATTTTAATTAGTTAATAAATTCTTCAATTATATATATAAACACTAAATATACATACATATATATGTGTGTATATATATATATATGCTAGCAGCATGGAAAGCTAAAACAAATCATAAGAGAGCTTGTAAGTTGGCTCAAAAGAGTATTGGCCTTTGCAACACGACAATTAAATTGAGACCAAAAAGGAAAAAAAAAAGAAAATTTTATTCCATTTAACCTCAATCATATTCTAAGTATGTAAAGAATATGGTCTTCTACTCATAACAAAGTCGTTATGAATGGCCATCTAAATTCTAATTTATAACTTTTCTGAGCAAGAAGGAAATGTCTTAAAAGTGGGTGTGTAGAATATTGTGAAAGGCTGGGTTGCTAGTATCTTACTTTTGAAAATAAAGTAGTGCAAGAGTATTTCCATGTAGCTGAATTACACATTCCTGAAATTTGTTCCTTAGTGTGCCTACATGTAAAATCAGAACTTAAGCTTAGAAATTCAACTATGTATTGTTCTGTCAACCTAAAGCTAAACAGTATATAATGAAAAGTTTCTTGATTAATAAATACTGACTACATGCAATGTTATATTCTAATATATAAATGTTGACTATGTATATATATATACACACACACACATTCATATATATCTTTCTGAATGATGAAACCAAAGTACAGAGACATTAGGTAAATAGTATCTAATACAAAACTAATAAGATATTAAGTTTACTGAGAGGCAGGTAGATCACTTGGCTGAAAAGTTCTCCACAAAAAGCATTATCAAGGTTACTTCCCTGAGCAATAACAGAATCAAAGCCCAGTGCAAAGGGCATACACTTTGGAGCATATAATTAAGGGTTTGAATCTGACTTGACTGCTTCACTGGAAATGTGACCTTGGACATACTGACTCTTGAAATTCTGTGCCTAGTTTCCTCTTCTCTTAAATAGTGCTAATATTACTAATTTTTTTTAATTATGAGGATTAAGTTAATGAACCTTTGTAAGTACTCAGAAAACCGCTTAGGAAGACATATTGCTTTCATTAAATACAGTAACTTATCTTAAGTATTTAAGAGATAAAATGGGTACTTTGATGATATGCCTGAATTCTATTTAAAAAACACTAAAGTGTCTACACTTTGTGTTATTTTGAAGCTGCCGCCCAATGTATTATGCAAAGCCACCTTGGTCCATGGGTATGCTAAAAAGATTCTCTGAAAAAGAGTCCAATGTTGTGTATGGGAGGCGAGGAAGGATTGGATTTCCAGGGTTTGTTTCCTTGAAAGATGCTCAAATTGTATCAATTGAACTAATTACTATCTTCTGTACTACTTACTATCCTAATTCCTGAGTGTTCTAAGGTTTTAGCCTTCGGGTGTGTGTGTGTGTGTGTGTGTGTGTGTGTGTGTGTGTGTGTGAAAGAGAGAGAGAGAGAGAGAGAGAGAGAGAGACAGAGACAGAGACAGAGACAGAGACAAAAACAAAGTTTTCTTGTGGTTGTTTGATAAGAGTGGCTCAATATGTTTGAATGCTTGGCTCCCAGTTATCGGAACTGTTTGGAAACTATTAGAATGTGTGGCCATGTTGGAAAAAAATCTGAGTATTCAAAGGACTTTAACCATTTCCAATGTATTCTCTCTCTCTCTCTCCCTCTCTCTCTCTCTCTCTCTCTCTCACACTTATGCTTGGGGATCAAGTGGATCAAGATCAAGATGTGTGTTTTCATGTCCTTCGCCTAGCAGATTGCATAAGATAAGGAGGAAAGAATATAGGAGTCAGAGAGGATGGAGGATACTAGATGAGCATGGCCCACTGAATCAACTAAGCAGTTCATATAAAAATATAGCCTCACAGATTGATGCTAACCTTGTGCCTGCATGGGTCTGCACAGCGTCCTCTGAATATATGTTATGAATATTAGCTTGGGGTTTTTGTGGGACTCCTAAGAGCGAGAACAGATGTATCTCTGACTCCTTTGCCTGCTCTTGGGACAATGTTTCTCCTACTGGGTTTCCTTATCCAGCTTCTATATGAGGGCTTTTGACTTGGCTTATTGTATCTTGTTTTGTTCTGCTTTACTGTTCTCTTTTGGAGGCCTACTCTTTTCTAAAGATGAAATGGCAGGGGAATGGATCTGGGGGTGAAGGGAGATGGGATAGGTAGCTGGTGAGGTAGCTGGAAAAAGTAGTGAGAGGAGAAATTGTGGTTGGGATGTATTGCATGAGAAATGAATCATTCTTCAATAAAAAATGAAAAAAAAAACTATAAAAAAGATCTGAGTCCTCAGCTTTTCCTTCTCTCATATCTTTGTGCCACCAACAAGGGCTCTGATCTCTGAAACTGCAAGCCCAATTAAACATTTTCTTCTATAAGTTGTTGGATTGTGAAATATAACAATAGAAAAATATATAATATACTTACTAAATCTGTAAATACAGTATTCAGAGTTGTTGAGGCTAGTCCCAACATATCTATCTCACAACTCATGCAATTGAGGCCATTGGATCGTTGTGGATGAGAGGGCAAAAGATCGTAAGAGTCAGAAGAGAAGGGAGTTTGCTGTGAGACTGTGTCTTCTAGAAATATCAAACATATACCCATAATATCTAATGAACATGGCCAAATAAACATAACCTGAATAAGTAGACACATACAGATGTGCTATTATGGGATGGTGAAAGCTCATGGGAAGATCAAGAGGTCTAAAACCTACAAAAAGATGATGGTCAACTAAGTAGCTGATTGGCTATCCAGTGACAAATAGTCAACCTGAAACACACACACACTATGGCTTCTTATTGTTCTTTCAGATACTAACATCCTGCCTCATGTATTTGTTCACCGAATAGTTACACTGGTCAATTTGAAAAGTAGACCAAAGTTAAGGTTATCACTTAATATGGCATGAAAGCAAAAGGACCTTGAGTTTGCATGCCCAGCACTAATGTAAAGATACTGGCATGGCTACTCCGCTATCAGAAACAAGGAAATCATGCAATTTGCAGCCAAATAGATAGAACTAGAAAAGCTCATCCTCAGTGAGCTAACCCAGACTCAGATGGATGCACATGGCATCTATTCACTTATAGTCATATTTTAGCTATATAGTACAGGATAACTATACTACAACCAATGCACCAAAGGGAACATGGACATAGACTTTTTTGTTTGTGTGGTTTTTTTAGTTTTCTCTCCCTGGAATTGAGACCCTTTCCACTGGTGGTGCTGCCTTGTAGGCCCCCAGTGTATGAGGAGGCTTTTGGCCCTCATCTGACTTCTGAACTGGGGAGGGGGACTGTTATATAGGGACACTCCACTCCAGAGGAGTGGGATGGAAGGGTTAGTGGGTAGCAGGTGGGAGGGAGGGCCTTGGAAGGGGGGGGAGAGGACAATATGGTGGTGATGTGACCTGAAGCAACAAATAAATAATTTTTTTTTTAAAAAAGGTACTGGCATGGTCATGCTTGTCATAGCCCTAGGGCTAGATGTGGAGAAAGACAGATTCCAGTCACTTCTTAGCCCATCCAGCCTAACTGAAGGAGCATGCTTCAGGTTTGGTGAGACCCTGCATCACAAAATAAGGTGGGAGTGGTGGAGGAAGATACCCAGAATCTTCCTCTGGCTTTTACATGTTCATGCATGGGTGCATACTTGCACATACACATTTGCATATAATGCATCCTCCATGCAAATATACCAAATAAAAGTGACTCAATGTTTAAGCTTCAGTATTTTTTTTTCTTTTCTGCATATCACACTTAATATTTCCCATCATTGTGGGAGGGTACTTTGCTATCACACTGAGAAATTAACCACATCTAGAACTTTGGAAAAAATTATATTCCCTGACATATAAGAGGATAAGGATTTTACCATGAAAATGGAAACCATTTGAGCTATCAAAATATCTTTTAAAAATCTCCTTTGTTAATACTGACAATTCTACTGTTACTTGTTTTAATTTGGAAATTTTGGGTTTATTTTATTTAATGTATATTTAGCACAAAATTAATCTTGAAAGAGCTTTTAATTTCCTTTCCTTTTCAGACAAAGTCGTTGCTCTGGAGTGATACATTGAATGTGTATGCTGTGTGTCCCTTTTTATTTAAACAACATTTAAATCATCATTTGAACCCTAGTTAGGGGCTAGAGATGATTCACTCAGTAAAGAGATTGTTAAAATAGCACGATGGACTGGGTTAAGACTTCCAGCACTTACATTAAAAAGGAAAGAAAGTACAAACTGTTACATCTACCATGAAACCATGTAGATATTCTTCAAAAAGTAGGGACACCCCACTCTTGAGGAGTAGGATAGGAAGGAGGGGGGTGAGTGGGAGGGTGGGACTGGGAGGGGTGGAAAGAGGGCACTGTGATGGAGATGTAACTTGAAGTAATAAATACACATATAAAAAGCTGAAAAAAAAGCTACAAATTGATCTACTATGTGATTCAGCTATACTATTCAATAACCAAAGATTCTGTATCAAAATATAGACACACCTGCTCATCCAGGTATATTTCTGCTCTATTCACAATAGTCAGAATATGGAAAGAGCTCAGATTTCCATCAACTGATGAGTGGATAATGAAAACTTAATGTAGTTTCACAATGAGATATTGTTCAACTTTTAAGAAAATGGAATTATAAATTTCATAGGTAATTAGTAGAGCTAGAAACAATCATTCTGAGTAAGGTAACCCAGATCCAGAAACACAAAGTCCCATGTTATTTCTATATCTGAATGATTATCTGTGGATTCAAATCTAGCATTATATATATATATATATATATCATATATAAATAACATATATATGTATATATATATATACACACACATACACACACATAACTTACCACTTGTATTTGAATTGAATTTATGTCCTAATCCACAATATGAGACACTCACATGACATCATTATTGACTGAAGAACTTGTGGCTAGACAGATCATAGACCCTAGGGGAAAACCTATCATTCTGCTCAATGCTAATTACATTAATTTCTGAAGAGTTGTTGTTATACTTATAGATCAATCTGTTTCTCAAGCCACATCAGAGATACTTGTCGTAAATGGATAGTAACACAAATACCAACAACTACTCAACATGTAAAGAATAAAAGACTGTCAAATATTTAGCTCTGTATTATACCTCTATACCCCAAGTCTCAGGGATCATTTCAGAAAAAAGGTGTGGGGAAAAGGATATAAGAGTCAGAGGTAGTACATGGTTATAAGAAAATAGTGTCTTCTGGACACAATAGGGCAGGCAGCCTGCCCATGTAAACTCACAGCAGTTGGGGTTGTATGTCAAAAGCTGTGGAAGCTCAACTCAGATCAAATTTCAGAATGAAATGTGGGCATGAGGTCCCACCCCTAACAGAAGAGTTATTATCAACCAATGACTTGAAAGACACAGAGCCAGTTTTCTCTAAGAGGACAGCCCGAGGTCAAGCAACCATTCTCCAGAATAAAGCCACAGCAAAAATTTGATTTGACAAGTGAGAAAAAGAAAAAACAAAAGAAAAGAAAACAGAGTACAAAGATCTGGATGAGTAAAGAAATGAGGTGGATCTGGGGGTTGGAGTAAGGAGTAAATATGATTAAAACACGTTGTATGAAATTCTTAAATTATGTATTTCAAATTTAAAAGAAATGGGTTGAATTAACATACATGTAGTCTTAGTGTGGCAAAGTGAAGACAGAATTTTGCATATTTCTGGCCAGCCATTCTTGGTGAATCAGTTACCTCCAGCTTTAGTAAGAGACTTGTCTAAAAATATAAGATAAAAAGTGATTAGGAAGGCACACAGGATAAACCTGTGACTACACATCAATACACATGAACATGTTCTTGCACACACATGTGTATGCATACACAGCATATATCATAAACACAGAGGAAACAAAATATAAATCCCAGAATTTATTGAGAAATTATTTTTCAAATATTATATTCTTTAAAATGAAGAATACCATACAATCAATAACTTACTACAATAAAAACCACAAGTTTTACCGCAATAAAATGTTCTGATGTTAAATATTTAAAAGACAGTTAAATATATCTATACATTACTTTGATGCATAATATATATAAAACTATATTGTACTCATTGGCCAATAAAGAGTGTGCAATATTACTTGGGAGAAATTCTTACTATCACAACTTGACTCATTTCAAAGTATAGTCAGTAAAAGATTTTAATTTGCTCCTGAGGGGGGGAAAAAAAGGTTCATCAGTTATCATTTTAGGTTTGCTCAAGGGCCTGGAAGCTGGGGGTTGTCCTACATGACCTTTAAAGATCCCTTCTAGTCCTCTGACTCTGAAATAAATTAAAGTTTTATGAGCCCATTATGCATAAGCATCAGTGGATCTGGAAGACAATGAGGATGAAGTCTGTGCTCAGACTCTCCCGTCTAGTATTTATGCTTCCCATTCATTTCATGCATAACTAATTTCATATAGCAATTGGTAATCGCGTCTTGGTAATGACACCACAGGCATCACAAAACAATTGCAATCATGGCTGCAATTCATTGTAACTACAGCTAAATGCCAGCACTGCACTGAAATACCTCCCTGATCCACCCAAGAAAAGGATGAGAATATAATGCACTTATAAAATGGTCACCTTCAGCTAACTAGCTTGGAGTCTAAGTGGTGTTGCTTCCTCCTTAAATTTTTTTTCCTGTCAGTATACAAAATATAATAATGCTATATTGAGAGGATGAATCCCATGGATAGACTTCCTTTACAAAAGCAAAAAGACATAGACTGCGTTTTAGTCTACATTAAAGGTACCATGTTTGCTCAATTTCCTCTTGTTTTTCAGATCTATTGGTGTGTACATATAATGTAAAAAATAAAGGCGCATGTGTGTCATTCTATTGATTCAACAGATACAAATGTAAGAAGCCACCATAGTGGTCATGTTAAGACAACAAATTGGTTCTTTCTCTCTCTTTTTTTCAGATAGAATTTTTTAATGTTTATTTATTACAAGTTACATCGACATCACAGTGCCCTCTTTCCACCCCCCAGCCCCACCCTCCCACCCTCTACCCCCTTTCCCTTCAATCCTACTCCTCCATAGTGAGGTGTCCCTACATATCAGTTGCCTGCACCAGTTCAGCAGTCATATGAGGGCTAAGAGCTTTCTCGTATATTGGGGGCCTACATGGCAGCACCACTAGGGCAAAGTGTTTCATTAACAGGTAACAAAGTCTATGTTCCTGATCCTTTTGGTGCATTGGTTGTAGTATAGTTACCCTGTGTACTATATGGCTACAATCCAATTATAAGTGAGTGGATGCCATGTGCATCTTACTGAGTCTGAGTTAACTTACTCAGGATGAGCTTTTCTAGTTCCATCCATTTGGCTGCAAATTGCATGCTTTTCTTGTTTCTGATAGCTGAGTAGTATTCCATTGTGTAGATGTACCACAGTTTTTTATCCATTCATCGGTTGAGGGACATCTGGATTGTTTCCAGTTTCTAGCTATTACAAATAAGGCTGCTATGAACATAGATGAGGAAATTTCCTTGTGGTTTGGTGAGGAATCATTTGGATGTATACCCAGACGTGGTATGGCTAGGTCCCGAGGCAAAGCTATTCCAAGTTTTCTAAGATATAGCCAGACTGATTTCTATAAAGTGGGGGAAAGCTTGGAACTCATTGGCACAGGTGATAACTTCCTGAACACAACACCAATACCTCAAGCTCTAAGACCAACAATAAATAAATGGGACCTCATGAAACTGAAAAGCTCTGTAAGGCAAAAGTCACTGTCTTTCAAACAAAACGGCAACCTACAGATTGGAAAAAGTTCTTTACCAACCCCACATCTGACAGAGGGCTAATATCCATAATTTACAAAGAACTCCAGAAATTAAATGCCAAGAAACTAAATAATCCCATCAAAAATGGGGAACCGAGTTAAACTGAGAATTCACAAGGCAGAATCCCTAAAGGCTGAGAGACACTTGAAGAAATGCTCAGCATCCTAAATCATCAGAGAAATGCAACTCAAGATGACTATAAGATTGCATCTCACACCTGTCAGAATGGCTAAGATCAAAAGCTCAAATGACAGCACATGCTGGTGAGGGTGTGGAGAAAGGGGAACCCTCCTCCATTGCTGGTTGAAATGCAGACTTTACAACCAATATGGAAATCAGACTGGCGATATATTTTGGATAGAATTTAAAGTCAGTCTCTGTCTAGCAATAGCTTCTTATAGGATGATTTGAGATGTTTGTATAACTCTATTAATTAGTAACTTATTCTGTGCCATTTAGTTTCCAGAAAATTTTTTATTTAGTTCCATTTTCTAACTTTTATGTTTATAAAATTGCATTAAACAGATGAAACTAATATCTCCAATTAAAAATTAAAAAAAACATTTTATCAGATGTCAATGAATCCAAGTAATTCTTCTATTGTTACCAGGATAAATTTATCATTGCTATGAAATTGAATAATATCTTCTCAAATGCAATTCAGAACCATAGGTGTGTCAGTCCTTGCTTTGTTCTGGAAATAGGTATGTCATGACCTGATGTCCTTCTGGATGATAATAGCTGTTATTATGACAAATATCATTGTTCTCCAGATAATCAGAGCATTGAACAAAGACTGTGCAAGAAAATAGGCTTGAAATGGTACCCAGTATGTAAAGCACTTTCAATGCAAACATGAGAAGCTGGATTCAATCAGAGTACTCATATAGAAAGCCAGACAGAGTGGTGAGCTGATGCTTACTGGCAAACCAGCTTCGCCTAAGTAGTGACTTCCATATTCCAGTGAGAAACCCAATCTCTAAAAACAGGGTGGATAAAGCTTTAAGACAAATGAAATCAGGATAGTTCTCTGTCTCCCACATGCATGCACAGACTTATGGAAATGATTCTACACACATATGGGAACCTGCGGCCACACGGAATTTTAACTCCCACATACACACATAGAAAAAGGAAAAAAATGAATAGTAAATTGCAGTCAATCTTTATTATTATATCTTATCTATTCACTAGTAGTAAAGACACTGGCTTAGTTTACATAGTAATTCAGTGCTATAGTTCTTTATCCTTCAACTTGTTGAGGATATTAAGCATAAAAGGGTTGCTTTCTTTCCTCTCATTGCTCACCATGAAAGAACAAGCATGTTGACTTCTTCATTATGTAGCATTGATACTGCTAATATTTTAGTGCTGTTTCTTTGCTTTATTTAGCACAAGTCCAGTACAAGTTATCCATAAGTTAATCATCTATGAGCAAAATAGGTGAAGGTGAGAGCTCACCAATCATTAAATTACATTTTACTCTCAAAATAACAGCCACCGTTACTAGTGAACTGCAAATTAATCTGTTTGGCAGGATGATCACATTTCAATTTTCTTTCTCAGAATATATGGTACATATGTACTCTTAAAAATAAGAAGTAAATATATAAACGCCATTACGTTAAAGACCTTGAGTGTCTGTGCTTCTGTAAGCTGTTGTGACATAGTAGATCAATGAGTAAATATGTATGTTGACATTTTTGAGAAACAGTCTTTGTGACCCTAACTGCTTCCTGTGAGCCAAGTTGCCTGAATTGCATTCACCAGGAAACTGCATTGGACCAACATTTATAGACATCTGTCAACAGATATCCATTTTCCCAGGACCAAAGAAGAAGAATAAAAGAAGAGTTGAAGATAAATGAGCTGAGAAATCCAGGCAAAAATCATTTTCTTGAGGAAAAAAATGAAAGAAAACTGAAAACGGGAAAAGCATTTGATTTCCTGAATGGCCAAAAGTTTATATTAACTACATGCATTAAAAAATTACATTGAGTAGAAGAATTAACTAGCTGTGAAGTGCCCAGGAAAAGTGGCAATGAGAATTTCAATTTATGTTGAAGATATTAAAGTCAGATATTATAGTTCACTTATGTTTAAAAAAAAAAGCATAGCAAAGTTAATAGCAGATAAATATTTATAAAAGTAGTTAATGAAAGCATGCCAAAAGTAGGCAATTTCAATGTGTTTACCCAGTAGAAACTTAATAATTTTACTCAATTAATCAAACTGTTTTCCAAGACATAAAATGTATTTGTGTATCTATGATATTCTAAATTCTTTTTTTTAAATACTTTATTTTTTTTCTTCAAGTAACATCTCAGTCACAAACCCTTCCCTATTCCCCCTTCCTATCCCACCCTTCCACCCTCTTCCCCCCAGAAGTTTCCCCTTTCAGTCCAACAGATGGTTCCTTCTCTTATAACAGTAAATACTATACAAAACAACAGATATAAATATGCCACATTTTGGGAAGGTGTGCTGGGCCATTTAACTCTCATAAATGAGATTCTAAATTCTTTATAGATATTTCCTTTATTTCTTTTATATGTGCTTGAATGTGTGTGAGATCATGTCTGTTACAATGTGCACTGTGGTCAGAAAACAACTTGGGGTAACTGGCCATTTCTTTCCATAACAATGATGTGTCCTAAGATTCAAATTCATGTCCTCCATATTGACAGCTAGTGATTTTATACTTTGAACAATTTTGTTCCCCATTTTCTCTGATACTTTCATTAAAAAAATTGTACAGGTATTAATGATCATAATACAAGACTTAAGAATATAAAATTCTTAAAGAAAATCTCTTGCTTCCTTGTCCAAACAAGCAGGGCATTTTAAAACGTGTAGTTTTAAGAGTTTCTAGTTATTCACTCAAAATAACATTTAAATTTCATAATAGTTTTCACACTTTTTACTTAAAAACTGTATAGCTATGGAAAATATAAAGATTAATCTACATATAGCTTGAATTTAGTAGAAAGCACATTTTAGCTGCAGAAAAATTATTTTAATTCTTAAATCCTTCCTTTATTTCTATGAACCATGAAGTTTCAGCAGTAATCCTTGGGAAAGATGACTATGGAACAGTTCTTAGTAGAAATAAACTGTCAGCGTAAACATCTCAGAGTTCTCCTGACATTTTAATTTCAATAAAGAATTTGATGAAGTTGTGAAGCTATTAACTCAAGGGAAATGAATTCATGCATTTAGCCGTAATTTAAAACTGACTACGGAACATGTGTTTTTGTAAGAACCATGTGGTTCTTTGACTCTCATATACAGGCTGAGCTCCCTAGAAGCACTTTCTAATGATAACTGTGACATAGGAAGATGGAAGAAGGGAGCTTTGCTTTTTGACTGCTTCCTTCATTCTTGCTGTCAACATCATACATTCAGTAGCTGCAACCACTGCCCTCATTCACTGGTGTTTGATTCAGCTTCTTCTGGATTTCAGAGTAGAATGAACATCAGAAACTCTCCAAGAATCCTGTAAACCTTCTGCACCAGATTGGGATTGTTGAGATGTCCTGCTCTAGAGACTGAGAGCTTCCAAATTCTCAGCTTCCCTAGTGTCAGACAAACATTGCTGGACTCTCCAGACAATAGCATGAAAGAATGTCTGTGTTCTTCTATACAACCATGAATAATATAGGTAGTATTAAAATACATATGAACACAGATTATTTTTAGAAAAAATACCTCATAATATGTCTTTGGAAAAGTATATATATAGCTTACATAATGGTAAACCATCTTGGTTTACCTCTGCTTCTGAGTAACAATTTATGTCAAATACACATTAATGACATTGATAAAACATTCCATATCACAGGGAAGACCAAAAAGTAATGAAGTCCTCTATGTAATCTGACCCTTGTTGCTGACATGACTATTGCTTCCCCTCTCAATTTGAGATATTAAGATGGTCTCTTTCTTTCTTTTTTTTTTTTTGGTTTATTTATTGCTTCAAGCTACATCTCCATCACAGTGCCCTCATTCCACCCCTCCCAGTTCCACCCTCCCACACTCTCCTCCATCTCCCAATGTGGAGTAGGGACACTCAGCACCACTCAGCTCAACAGTCATATGCAGGCTAAGAGCTTTCTCTGCATTAGGGGCCAACATGGCACCACTCCCAGGGCAAATTTTCCCCTTAATAGGTAATAAAGTCTATGTTCCTGATCCTTTTGGTGTATTGGTTGTAGGATAGTTATCCTGTACTATATGGCTAAAATCTAATTATAAGTGAGTAGATGCCATGTGGATCTTTCTTAGTCTGGGTTAGCTCACTCAGGATGAGCTTCTCTAATTTCAACCATTTGGCTGCAAATTGCATGATTCCCTTTTTTCTGATAGTTTAGTAGTATTCCATTGTGTAAATGTACCAATTTTTTTTTTATCCATTCATTGGTTGATGGACATCTGGATTGTTTCCAGTTTCTAGCTATTACAAATAAGGCTGCTATGAACATAGATGAGGAGATGTCCTTGTGGTTTGGTGAGGAATCATTTGAATGTATGCCCAGAAATGGTATGGCTGGGTCTTGAGGTAGAGCTATTCCATATTTTCTAAGATATCACCAGACTGATTTCCATAGTGGTTGTACAAGTTTGCAATCTCACTAGCAATGGAATAATGTTCCCCTTTCTTCACAACCTCGCCAGCATGTGCTGTCATTTGAGTTTTTGGTCTTAGCCATTCTGACAGGTGTGGAATGGAATCTCAGAGTTGTCTTGAGTTGCATTTCGCTGATGATTAAGAATGTTGAGCATTTCTTCAAATGTCTTACTGCCATTAGAAATTCCTCTTTGTGAATTCTCAGTTTAGCTCTGTTTCCCATTTTTTCCATTAATTTGGTTTCGTGGTGTTTAATTTCTTGAGTTCTTTATGAATTATGGAAATTAGCCCTCTGTCAGAAGTGGGGTTGGTAAAGATCTTTTCCCAATGTAGTTTGTCATTTTCTTCAAATGACGGTGTCCTTTGCCTTACAGATGGATGCTTGTCAGTTTCATGCGGTCCCATTTATTGATTGTTGGTCTTAGAGCCTGAGCTTTTGGTGTTCTGTTCAGGAAGTTGTCCCTGTGCCAATGAGTTCCGGGCTTTCCCTCACTTTCTCTTTTATGATTTAGAGTGTTGGGCCTTATGTTAAGGTCTTTGATCCACTTGTACTTACATTTTGTGAAAGGTGATAAGTATGGGTCTAATTTCATTCTTTTACATGTCTACACCCAATTAGACCAGCACCATTTGTTGACGACAAATGCTTCCTACAGGAAGGTCAGTATCCTTTATTTGATTACTTCTGCTATATAATCTCCAATCTTCTATGCTCAAAGGATATCACATGATTCCATTCATCATATTAGAAAATAATCAACATAGAACCATAAGTAAACCATGTTTACTTGATAATTAAATTTCCTAAGAAATATGGATGTGCAATAATTAAGCAACCTGTGTTACCAAATTTTCTTTCATCGTACTTGAGCCCAGGTTTTCATCATCCACTTCAAAAAGACCAGACTAGGAGGATGAAAACCTCTGGAAAAGTAACATAGCAACTTGAAAAACAAGTCAAGCATTTATCCTGTTTAGATATACAGACAGTTGTAGGGGTTAGATAAATTAGATTTAGAAAATATATAGGGGTTTCTGATACTGTCTCTTAATTCGGGGCATGAGGAGCATTATCAGCATGTGGACTAAAAACAGGAGACTTAATAGACTGATAAACAAGGTTGAAGTCAGGAAAAACAGGAAAGACTCAATAGACTGAAAAACAAGGTTGAAGTCAGGAAAACAAGAAAGACTTAATGGACTAGAAGAAACAAAGTATCTGGCCTGACATTGTTTTCGGCTGCTAAGTGGGCGGAGCCCAAATTAAGCTGAAACAGAGTTCCTCCTATTTAAGGACAGTGCATGGAGCCCAGAAGGAGAAGAGGCCCCTGATGCTAGAGAGCTCCAAGAGTCCTGCTGAAAAAAGTGCTGGCCATCATTTGATGGCCAGGTTTCCCTGAAGCAGAAAGAAGCTGGTGAGCAAAGAAAGCCTGAGCAAGACACCAAAAGGCCAAGGACTAAACCCTGTGGCTCAGCTTTTGCCTAGAGGGGTTTGATCTGTCCGAACAGTGGCCTAAAGGAAACTGTGCCTGGCTTTAAGGACTGAGGCAGAGCAACTGAGTTCCTGATTCAAAAGAAGTAAGTTGGCCTGCAGATGGCTGGGGTCTCCCACAGAGAAGAAAGCATGAAGCCTTATTTAAGGTGAGACTGCAATAACCAACTTACCCTGATGAACCTGCATCTGAGAGATCCAGAAAAAGGACTGCTAAGTGCGTTAAAGAATCTACAACAAAGACTGTGTTCCTGACGACTGAGGACCTGCCCCAGAGACTGTATCATTCTAAAAGGTTAGAAAAATAATTATCAATAGGTTTAGTGGATAGGTTAAAGGGTTTGTAGGAATTTATAGGATTAATAGTTAAGAATAGTTAAGAATAGTTAAGTGTTTGTTATAAGTGAATTTAGAAATAAATAAATAAGTGTTAAATAATAATTTAAAAGTTCGGTTACAGACAGTACTTCAGTGTTCCAGCAAGAACTACAGAATACTAATTAATGGAGACTAATATAAAAAATAAAACCTGAGCTATATGCTGCTTCTCACAGGCAATAACTATATTTTCTCTTTCTTCTTTTAGAGTAATTTCTTTGAAAAATATTCTTCCAGTCCCTGTCTGTTACTCAGTTTCCTAGGAAAGTGTTGTTTGGGGAAGAGTGTAGTAATTCAATTAAATACTGTTTCTCTCCCTTTGTCAAGTCTGCATCTTTGCCAAAAGATGGAATTAAATCTTTGTCTCCACATAGTTGTAGCCCAGTTTCATCCTTCTTTGTCTGGAATTATCTGGGAAAATCTGTGTGTTGCTGAAGGAAAGTATCAGCAAGTCCATGTGGACCACTGATCTAAAGACAAGTCCTATAATTCAACTGTTTGGGGTGTAAAGTCTTTTATTTCATTTTATGCATAGTTTTCAATTAGATTTTAATGTGAATGAAAATGAATTGTTAATTACTGATCATCTAAGATCAATGCATCTCTTGGACATTCACCCAGATACCAAGTAGAACTGGCGGCTGGATTAATATTTCATAACTTCGAAATGCCCAATGTATTATGTTAAGAAAAACCAGATGATTATAAGTACTCATGTGTGTGTTGTCTTTGACTATATTTGTGTCAATAGTACTTTTACTTTGGAAATCAATGGTCATTTCCAAAGACTCGATTCCTTAAGATGATAGCTTACTTAATCTACTTACTTAATCTGGCTTTCACTTTTCTTATATATATATATAAAATAAATGAAACACCAATTTCAATAACTGCCAGCAAGGAGTAAATAAGAAAGTATGTAGAAGATTTCTAGCACATTAGAGCATTTTCAGTAAATATTGATTTCTATATTGCATCAAACCTTCCTCATGCTTCCTCCAGCATACCAGGAAATATATTGCCTCATTGCATTAAGTCTGTGATTCTCCACTTCCTCCCGATGTATGGTTCTCCCACCATCATACATTGCAGGAAACTGTCCTTCTATTTAACCCTTGATTTCATATTTTATTCTAATTGCCATCGTCTTGAAGAAGGTTTTTCACAACAAAAATTAGCATCCCAGGCTTATGCTTTCCTTTCACCTCTTGTGTACTGCTATACTGATTATACCTTTTAATGTCACATATATATATATATATATATATATATATATATATATATATATATATA
>CAJQZJ010001511.1:1080832-1105393 GCA_907164525.1 Lophiomys imhausi | reverse complement strand
AGTCCCCCCCTTCCACCCTCCTCCCCCTCAGCCCCACCATCCTCTTCACTTCTTTTTTTTTTTTTTTTTTTTTTTAGTTTAAGGTATTTATTTTCCCCCCAACAGCTCTCCCTTTCAGTCCAAATAATGGTTCTTTTTCTTATAACTATAAATACAATACAAAACAACAGAAATAAATAGGCCACGATTATAAGAGTTATATGGCTTAGCATACATTCCCAATGTCCAGTCCATATGTATTTGGCACCTGACTTTAACATTCTACTATCTAACCATCTCCATGAGTTTAAAGTTCTATATCTAACTCAGCTTTCATACTAACTTGCCTCATAATTTTAAAAATATCTTCTTAGATCCAGAACACCCTCTTGATTCCTAAACAACTCTAAATTTAACTATGAGACTCTAGCTATCTATTCTTCAACCACCTCAGAGACCTGAGAGGGATAAATATATCTGATTATATAGGAAGTGCAGGGCCTGCAGCTTCGAAAACTAAAAAATGACATACCAGTGGCTGCCTGGACAGTTCCCATTTTCTCTCCATACATTACAGCATCAATCTTCAGCCATTTGGCCCCATTTCTCTGACAGACATTGGTTGTAGAGCAGGAATTATGAAGGACTTACCTACCCTGTCTTGGCAGAGCTAGGCTGTCGACTTACCTGCTTCCAAGTTTTGTCCTTTTCGGACAGAAGTCTGTCTACAGTTGAAGCAAGTGGTTTTTCTTGCCAAGAGAATGGCTTACCACCAATTTAATCATCTCTCACTGGAGATTCTTCGATGCTCATCTTCTACTTGGAGTAATATAGGGGGTGCTGTCAGGAGCTGACATGTCTTGATATCAAAAAATCTTAAGTTAAGAAAACATCTTTGAATGCCATATTCTGAAGATCTCTTGAGGTTTTTGAAGATGCCCTATCTATCGCTTATATTTAGATAAGCAAATATTGCTTGTCTCTTAGCAACTTGATTTCTGAGTAGCTTAGAAAATAACTGTGATAGACTGTCATAGTAACTAACAAAATGACACGTTTTCATGACTATTAGTTTCCGTTTCTTAATTACCCTAAACAGTTTATGTCGGTTGGTAGCGAGAGGTCAAAACTTGACATTTCATTTTTAAGTATTACTACAAACAATACCTTTAAGAAGCGTTACCCTTAATTTTGTATCAATATGCAAAGATCAATACCAATGTGGCCAAATATAATCTTAATTTTGTATCAATATACAAAGATCAGTACCGATGTAGCCCAATACAATCTTAATTTTACATTAATATACTAGGGTCAATACCATTGTGGCCAAATATAATCTTAATTTTGTATCAATATACAAAGATCAATACCAATGTAGCCCTATACAATCTTAAATTTGCATTAATATACAATGATCAATACCAATTTAGCCAAATATAATATTAATTTTGTATCAGTATACAAAGGTATAAAGCTATATTCAATAATCTGTCCTTTTTTCTTGTTCTTTCCTATACTATGTCTATGTCCCATTTTTCTCAAGTCTGTTCACTCCTACATAGGAGAGAAAGGAGGATACAGAAAAGCAAAAGAGAGAAGTCCCTGGGTCTAACCTCCAAAACCCATTTAACAAGACCATTTAACAGCTTGTAGTCTTTTCCCCTAAATAACAAAATTTTGTATTATCTATCAAATAACCAAAGGGGGAGAACACCCTCCCCACCTTCTGGGGATGGGACGTTGTTCTCTTAAAATGACTTCCTGCTGATTTGGGACGTAGTAAACCTGTTTGGGGCCCAAATAAGAATGGAAAAATGGTTAAAAATGTTAATAGAATAATTTGATGTTCAGTCCCTTTGTGCTCAGCTATTTAGATGTCCTACGAAGTTCATAGACAGAAGCTGATCTTCAGAACTTTACTGAAGATCTGGCTGGAGTAGTCTGTGGAGCTGAATGATCTTATCGATTTTGAGTTGTTTTGGTTATAGACTTTTGAGGAAACTGCTATTGAAGAAGTCTGCAAGGCTGGATCATCTGGGCCACTCGTCTTCTTTGGTGTCTGATCTGTTTTCTGCTGAGGTTTCCCTTGTCCAGTTGTCCCTGGATTCCTTGAATGGATGCTTTAAATCTCCTGGAAAGATAAGAACAGAGCCCTGCCCTAATCCTAACTCTGGGACAATTACCTTTTTTTTTGGGGGGGGGGTCAGGTAATATTTTTCCTGGAGCAAATTTGTTTTTTTTTTGATAATATATAAAGTATTACCTTTCAATCTGGATTAAAGAAGAAATTATTTTGATATTTTGGAGCTAAACAAACCTTTAGTGTATATATTTTGAGATCTCAAAGGACAATTTGTTTGAATTGCAGCCATTGGGGAAGAATACACCCTTAATCCCAACACACTAGAGACAGAAACAGGCAGATCTCAGAGCTCAAGGCCACCTGATACAAAACAAGCTCTAAACAGAGAAAAACTTTGATCCAGGAGTGGAGGAGCACATCTTTAATCCCATCAGTTGGAAACCACATGTCTTTGATCCCAAAATTTAGAATGCAGAGACAGGCACATAGGATTTGGAAAGATTTAAGTTTAAAAGCTATTTGGTGATTCTTAACTGACAGGGATGATCGGTTATTGAGTCTATCTGGGAATCCATAAATCAAGCATGTGTTTATTCTTAAAGAAACTTAAGATTATCCCAGTAAAACAAAAAGTAAAGTGAAATACACCTCAAGAGATAAAGGTATTGCTGAAAATGTAAAATGTGAAGTCTCAATTTAAGAATGATGTTATTAATCTAGACTCAGGTATGGTGATTAACAGAGTGTGTCAGGATGTCAGTTAGACAAGTAATTACAGTGAGAATGTTCTCATTGTGTGCACAAAGGCTTTCAATTCACTCAGTATCTGTTCCAGACATTGTGGTAAATATGGGTATTGCAATAAACAGAAAATGCCATATACTGTTTTTTTCTTTAATTTTCCCCAAAATAGAATTGGAGAAGAGAACACATTTAAATGCTACTACAGAAACAAAGATGTACATGACATCTATTCACTTATAATTGGATTTTAGCCACATAGTACAAGATAGCTATCTTACAACCAATACACCAAAAGGAACAGGAATATAGACTTTGTTACCTGTCAATGGGACACTTTGCCCTAGTGGTGCTGTCATGTAGGCCCTCAGTGCATGAGGAAGCTCTTAGCCCTCATATGACTGCTAAACTGGGGTGGGGGGCTGATATGTAGGGACACCCCACTCCAGAGGAGTGGGATAGAAAGTAGATGGGGGGAGAGGGTGGGAAGGCAGGATTGGGAGGGGTAGAAAGAGGGCACTGTGATGGAGATGTAACTTGAAGTAATAAATAAACATAAAAAAACAAAAACAAAAAAACAGGAAAAAAAGTCAGATGATATACTAGGCAAAAAGAGAAACTTAAGAATGCTGTAGTAAATAGTCTTCTCCAAAAAGAACACACCAGTTGCTTATCCAATACTAGTCAAAACTGAAAACACATGTACAAGTAACACTATAAAGACAGAACTGGTTATATTTAGGAATATATTAATATATACATATATGAATATAACAATAATCAATAAAAAAGTGATCATGAACTTGAAAGCAGGCAAGGAGTTGTATATTGGAGGGAATGGAGGAAGGAAAAGAAAAGAAAAAATGGCATACTTTTATTATAATATTAAATGTTTTAAAAACGGAAAATTGAATATATAAAATGTTTGTACGTACTGATTTACTTAAATTGAAGTACAACAAAATTGTGCTTTGAAAAATGGTGAGGGAAAATCCATGAACAAATGTACTCTGAATGGAAAGACTGCCACACTCAGATTCACTTAGTCCTTTAGTATGAGGGAGTAAAGGAACATTACAGATAGTTCAGTGAGTGGAGTATGGTAAACCAAAGGAAGGAAGGAAGGAAGGAAGGAAGGAGGGAGGGAGGGAGGGAGGGAGGGAAGGAAGGAAGGAAGGGAGGGAGGGAGAAATGAAGGAGGGAGGGAGGGAGGAAGGAAGGAGAATGAATGAATGAATGAATGAATGAATGAATGAATGAGAGAAATTTATCTTTACCCTGGTATTACTGGGTAAAAAAGAATTCCCCATCTTCTTCTTTCCTTATCTGCAAAGACTCAATTCAAATCTACTATTATATAAAAAAACTATATCTTACATCTTGATTAGATTATGTACTGACTTACTTATATCATTTGTATTTTACATTCAGATCAAAAGGGGTATATAACATGCAATATAATATAAATTTCTTGCAGGAATATGAATATCTCAACTAATAGCTCAAATTTACTCTTGTCATTTTAACCTCTTGGAAAACATGGATATTTTATTATCTCCATATTTCATACTCTCTTATTTTTTATTGCATATTTGGGCAATCCCTAATGATACCATATTGTATTTAGGTATCTACTTATTTTATTCACTCTGTGACCTCTGTAATCCCTCCCTCTTAATTAGATAGATCCTTCCTTGTGTTGTCCCTGTTGTCAGGAATGACAAGCCTCATTTTATATGAATTTACTATGATACCTATGAGACATGAGCATATTCAATTTTCTTAGATTAAATACCTAAGGATTCCCCAACTTCTTGTTGGCATAGTCCCCTATCTGTGAGAGCTCTTTATGCTGCAGCACTACTGTGATTTGTAAGTCTTTTCATTTGTTTGTTTCTTTTTCTTTTTTAAAATTAATTGGTTTATTTAACATTCCAATTGCTATCCCCCTCCTTCCTCTCAGTCCTACACTCCCATGCACTTCTCCCATATTCCCCCCAATACCAACCCACTCTAGCACCATCAAAATGAATCAGTTCTAAATGCCTCCTCTTCCACTGATGCAAGACAAGTCAGCTGTGCTAGGAAAATAGGGTCCAGAGGGAAGCAACAGAGACCAAGTCAGAGATAGTCCCTGCTCCAGTTGTTAGTGGATCTGCTTGAGGATCAAGCAGTCCATCAGCTTCATACATGTAGTGGGCCTAAGACCAGTCCATGCATGTTCTTTGATTGGTGGTTCAATCTCCTTGACCCCCCCTTGTGTCCCAATTAATTGACTATGTGGGTCTTCTTGTGGTATCCTTGACTCCTCTGGCTCCCACAAACCTTCCTTCTTCTATTCCTATTATTCTTACCTTTTGGTCTTTTCATAGTGTCCCAGATTTTTTGAATACTTTGTTTCAGTAATATTTCACATTTAACATTTTCTTTGACCAATACATCAAATTCTTCAATTGTATCTTCTAGGCCTGAGATTCTCTCTTCCATCTCTTGTATTCTGTTGGTGATGGTTGGGTCTGTAGTTCCTTTTCTCTTTGTCAGGTTTTCAACTCCAGGCTTGCCTCTGTTTGTGTTTTCCTTATTGCTTCTATTTCCATTTTCAGATCTTGAACATTCTTCTCCTGCTTGTTTTTTTTCCTGTATTTCTTTTCTTTGCTTTTGTTTTTTGTTTGTTTGTTTATTTCTTGTTTGTTTGTCAGTTGGTTTGTTTTGGGGACAGGCTTTCTCTGTGTATCCCTGGTTGTCCTTGTCTCACTTTGTAGACCAGGCTAGCCTTGAATTCACAAAGATCCACCTGTCTCTGCCTCTGGAGTACTGGGATTAAAGGCATCTTCTACCACACCTAGGTTTTCCTGTATTTCTTGAAGTGATTTATTAATTTCCTTAAACAATTTGATTATATTTCCTTGCATTTCTCTGTGGGATTTACGCATTTCCTCTATTAAGGCTTCTTCATCTTCATAACATCAGATTTAAGGTTGCTTTCTCACACGTCATATGTGTTGTTGGAATATTCAGGATTTGCTGGAGTAGCTGGGTTCTAGGGATGCCATATGGCCTTTGGTCTTTTTTTTTTGTTTGTGTGTTTGTTTTTGTTTAGTTTTTGCTTGTGTTCCTATTCTGTCCTTTAGGCCTCTGATTTTCCTGGGTCACACCAGACCTCCAGGCATACAGGGAGAACTAGTAGTCCCTGGTGTTTTCCAGCCTCTGGTGGATGCTGATGTCATTTTGTTTTTGGTGGTCCCTGATGGTTGCCTGGGTTTGGGGTTACAGCAGAGATGGTGCCTGGGAGATGGGGGGACTGGTGGTCCCAGATGGCCACCTTGGTCTGGTAGTTCCTGATGGCTGCCTGGCTCTGATGATTCTTAGTGGCCTCCTGGGTCTGGTGGTTCCTGATAGCCACCTGAGTCTGGTTGTCTCAGATGGCCACATAGGTCTAATGGTTACTGATGGCTGCCTGTATCTGGGGTTGCAGATAGAGATGGCACCCTGGTGGTCCCAGATAGCCACCTATGTCTGGGTTTACATGTGGAATTGGTGACCAGAAGATGGGGCATGGAGGAACGGTTTGTAGATCTTAATTATTTATATGATACTTCTTTATCAGCCTCTATGGTTTTGGAATAAGAGGCCTAAGAGAAATATGGACATCCAAGAGGTCTCTGATTCTTTACTGAACCTGCCTTCATAGACTTCAGCTCATGGTCTGTGCACACAGTACAAGACAGAATGCCATCACTGTCCTCTAAGATACACCAATAGATCTTTGAGAATAGCCTGTGATTTGTAGAATATATCAAACATAGGTGTTTGGATAGGAATCAGTCGGTTTGTTTTCCTATCTTAGAAGAGAAGCCTGAGAAATGTATGGACTGGAACATGTTTTTCTTTATGTGGTGTTTGATTCTCTTTTTTTGCACAATATTTACAAGGTTATTATGAAACCAAAGAACTTAAAATGGTATCTATGTGCTCTGTATGGTCTGGAGAATGATTTAGCATAACAACACTTCCTGTTTGGATTAAATGAATTTGTTAATATATATATATATATATATATATAGTAAACAAAATACTAAGAAGCAAGTAGTAGACACAAAGACATGAGATAAATAGTAAACATCGTGAACTTATCAGCACAACCAGCAGAGAAGTCAAGAGTAGACCAATTAAGGGAGCAAATATAAGGTAGCATCATTGAGTGGAATGCTTATAACAGGTTGGAAACGTATTGGGAAAATCCTGCTGGGAAGACAGTAGGAGTTCCCCCATCAAGCATCCAGTGCAGAAGAGTGTCCCTCTGGTGAGATTTCTAATTTTTTAAAAATGTTTATTACTTCAAGTTACATCTCCATCACAATCCCCTCCCTCCACCTTTCCCGGCCCCACCCTCCCACCATCTCCCCCTTCTCCCAGAACTTATAATTCTATTTTTTGAATAATTAGGCCACAACTATGGCAATTATAAGGTATAACATACATTCCCAATGTATAGTCCATACATATATGGAAACTGATTCTAATATTCTATTATCTATCTCCATGAGTTTAAAGTTCTATACCTAACTCAATTTCCATCCTAACTTGCATTACCAACTTAAAAAAAAAAATCTTCTTAGACCTAGAACATCCTTTTGATTCCTAAACAACTTAAAATTTAACTGTGAGATTATAACTATCTAGTCTTCAACCACATCAGAGACCTGAGAAGGATAAATATATCTAATTAGACAGGAAGTATATCTTGGAGATTCAAAGTCAACTGGGACAACATAGTGATCTCCATGTCACCCTGTCATACATAGTGATTCCATGTCTCAAAATGAAACAAAACACAGCAAAAAAAATGTGCTTTTAAGATGCTAGAGTGAAAAGAAAGTAAGTATTTGTTTTCAAACTGCTGCAGTGTTACAATGCTACTTTTAATCAACCTAGGATAAGTCAATTCATTATCTCTAAAAAATTCTATATGTGATATTATTAATTCACTCGTTAATTTAGTCACAGTAAGTGGAATCTTGTCCATCACTTATATCCCCTGAACTTTGTTTTCTATATGCAACAAGTCTCATCTGAATTTACAAAAATAAATCTATTGTTTTACATTGATAAATGTGATTGTCTATAGGCCTCCAGCTTACAGGCCTTCAGCCTTCCAAATTAGAGATATTTTGTCTACCAAATGAATGTGACACATACTTTAAACCCTATAGGCTAAACAAACCTAGAATAAACTACCCATGTTTTTATTTAAGTACATATTTGAAAGTAGAAAATAGTATTACTCATTTTGTTTTTGCCTAATTATTACCAAAAAAATGCTTGAAAAAAAATCCCTAACAAATATACTTCCAACTTTTACCTCAAGGAAACTATAAAGATGAAAACAAAATATTATTATTTACACATATGAAACATAAATTATATGCAAAGATAATTCTCAGGATCAGAGTCATCTTAGTTTGAGCTAAAATTATTCTATCCATCTATATAGGAGAGGGCTCTAGTTGATTATCAGCAAGTATGTTCAGTTTCCTCACTTATTAATGGAAGGATATCTCAAGAAAAATTCAACACAATGCTTGAATAAAAAACAACTTTCTGATTTTTTTACTATGTTTGCATCAGTTAAATATAAATACTAGGTTAGTGGAGGATGTTTATTTTCTTGAATTACTATAGATGTGCAAGAGAAAAATTCATGAATCCTATCACTACAATGCCAGAATATATCATTAAATGAATAATGATTTTTGTTATTATTATTACAACTTGGTTGCAACTTAGTTTTATCCTTTTTATAGTCATTAAATGTATAACAGTCTCTACCTTGTTATAACAGGAAACTATCAGTCACACACATTGAGAATTCTTAGCCGTTGGTCCCATGGTTGGAATTTCCCCTGGCAACATTCTTCCAAGTCTAATATTCAGTGCAGTTTTTATCTCTTTGCATTGCAACTGCACTTCATGCAGTCATGTAGCTCACCAATTAGACTGAATCTAACCCTCCTTCCATTTGATCTTAATTAAAACATTAGGAATTTAAAAAATACTACTACAAACAACAGTCTAGAACATGAGATTAAAAAAAAACAATTACTTTAGCATTCTGTCTCAATTTTCTATTCTGGCTTCCCATTACTTGGGTCCACTGTGTTTATGAGTATTAATTTAATTTAAAACAGCTTAGATGGAGAAAAAAGTATATAAGAATAAGGTACATAAAATTATAAAATAGAGAACATTGATGACTTATGACTCTCAAGAATTTTTGGACAGAGTGAAATATTATGAAAAAGAAAGTGTTCAACTAGAGGTCAGAAAACAAGTTGAGGCAGACCCAAACTTAGCCAAGTAGCTGACACATGAAATTAAACTGGAGCTATCCATGGCTGTCCATGTTTATTAAAGGGAAAAACATGCTACTATCTATGCAAGGAGACAAAATAATCATATGCAAAGGAAAACTTGTGTAAACATGGAGCAATCTGCAGTAAACTCCCTCAAAGTTTGGTGGCAGCCAATGTCAATTTTTAACCAAATACTTTCTACATCACCTATCAGTTTTTTTAAGTACTGCAATACAAATAAATAAATAGAAATGACTCTTTTAAAAAGGTTTTTGTCTTTAGTTTTCATGTCTTTCAATATCTTCTCTGAATAATAATAGTCAAAATAATAATAATAACTATTTTTATGGCATGTTTTCTAATCATTAAGGGGAATAAAGTGTACTAGAAGGACAGTTAAACCATGATTTTTTTGTTTGCAAGAAGGCAGTTGTTCAATTATAACCAAATCCATTTCAAAGACCCCTGGTCTAACAATCAAGGAAGCAGTAGAATTGACTTTTTTTCAAAGCAATATTGTTCAATATTTTCCATTTTGAAATGTGACTGTCCATAGTCTCTTTGTTCAATGAATAATTAGTAGCAATCCATACTTTTCTAATGGTTGGACTGCTATCAGTGTACCCATGAGACAGACCATGGCCTCATGAGTTAGTATCATATATGATTATATCCAATATGTGAACATTAAAATGTTAATTAAATGTATTTTATTAAATAAACATCTAAATAAATAGTCAATTCAGATACTAGGATAAAGGCACTGTTCTATTCCTACTCTACTGATTGCATCATACATTGATCTCATCATAATCATTAATATAGACAGATATTGTTGTGTCAACTATAGGCCAAGATCAATCACAAATTGGCAGAGGAGATGAAAGTGAACGATAAGGGAAAGTAAGCTTTAGAACTGCAAATGCTCATTAATGAATAATTTCCTCATCCAAATCATCAGTAAGTAACATTACTTTTTATTTGGAAGAGGGCTATACAATGTTTACTTCTGTCACTTAAAGACCTACAATGAGTGATGATTTGAATAGGATGTCCCTTTAGTCTGTGCATTTGAATACTTGGTCCCCAATTGACAGCACTGTTGGAGGTGCTAAGGATTTGTGATCTTATTGGATGAAGTGTGTCACAGGAGTGAGCTTTGAGTGTAAAGGCTTGCAACAATTTAACTTGGCTCTGTTTCATGCTTGCAGTTTAAGATGTGAGCCTCTGATTCCTGCCTCAGTCACCATACCTCATTCCATCATCCTGAAATCTAACCCTCTGAAACCAGTAGCCCATATAAACTCTTCTATAAGCTGCCTTCATCATGATATTTTTACAGTAGTAGAAAAAAATAATACACAACAGTTTTATATATATATATATATATATATAATTTATTTACTAACATTATGGGTAAGCAATATCTCATATATATAGTGTATATGTATGTATTGTGTTTTACTCACTATATATATATAAATATATATATATAATTTGTGTATCTGTATATTGTTTATTGCTCACAATGTTGCATTCTGAATAAAGATTATTTTGTTGGATAAAGAGATATGTGTGAGGCCCTGTTGGAAAGACGTCATAAAATTGTCAGAAGTTAAAAGAATAAACTTTCTATGAATAAAAGATTGTACATTGTGTAATAATCATTGTAATTTCTCCCTATAAATGTTCACTGAACTAGAAACACATAGTCTAAAACAGTATACATGTTGTTAACGTGACCTATTTTTGATATAGCGAAGATGACCATTCACTACGACTTCTACCTCAACCAGTCCTCACCTTTCCTCAATATTACTCCCCTAACTGTGCTTTCACCCAGGCATCCCAGAGTAGTCTAAGTTGTTACCTCATATTAGGGTTCTGTTCAAAATCCTGAAATAGATGACTATTTTAATCAGTCAGATTAAAATCTCAATCTCATACAAGCAACTGAAAGACGCTCTTGGTATCTCACCTCCTGTTACCTCTTTGAACTTAGATCCCACTCCTTTTCATTTTGCTTACACATCTCCAATTATCTGGTCTCTTTGTGGCTTTTCAAACACACAGAGCTTTAGCCTCTTTTTGTCTCACTTGCCTCTGCAACAATGCTCAAAACACCACCTGGCTCATTCCCAGAGCATTTCTTGTTGAAGATCAAAGTTACCTTTTCACGGCAAACTGTGCAGTCTGTTTTTATATGCTTCTAACTTCCCATTGTCTTTGTCCTTTATTTCATGTAGGTTGTATATTCAAGTTTCTCATCGCCAGCCTCAGAAAAGGCTTTTCCATGGCAGTGCGGAGCTTGTTTTGCATATAGGACAGTGGCTAGTACAGTGGACAGGATTTACCCAACCCCAGAACTTCACTCTGTTTGAAACGCCAGACACAAAACTCACATAAGATTATGTCACACACAATGAAACTGACAGCCATCATACTTTTTTTCTTTTTTCATCACCCTTTCCCCCCCTTAGGTGTAAAATGGATTGGGGTTTGATATTTTAGAATCCTTTAAGCAAATTTCATGAAAATGTATTCTTCCAAATATTTGAAATGCTAAAAAGAAATACCAAAGAGATAGGACTACATTGGTAGGAATAAGGAGTGCTTACTTGCACATTCTTATCATCAGGAAGGCTGATTGGATATCTGCAGAGATATACTTCTGCTGAATGGCAGATTGCGAGGTGCAAGCCTATCTGGGCTTGCTCAGCAAAGCCAGGGACAATAAAGAACTCAGTCCTGGAAATATGGACACTGGAGGATCAGAGTCTCCAGACACTGGACACAGAGCTTCCCACTGGGAGACTGCACTCCCTGCCACACCAGAAGAGGGGGCATATTGGATCCTTTCAGGACACTAGCTGGTGATTTCAACCTCCAAACAGAGGACTTCCTCAGTTTCTGGTAACCAGAACATCTGTGCAGGTATTCAGACACCCATGAGACCAGCAGAGCCACTAAAATAAGATGGAGGGAGATTCTCCCTGGGATATTCAGTATGGCAGCATCTGACTGATCAGTAACTGTAGAATCCAGCTGGCAGGCACTGAGCTTCCCTGAACCCAAGCTCACTGTGGGCAGGATACAGAATACAAATTGGAATTCCCTGTCCCCCTCCTCCTGACAACAGGGGGTCTGGTGGAAGTTCCTGCCAATCCAGGCAGTCTGTTCTGTCTATTCAGGCAGGGAAAAGGTGACTGAGACTTGCTGAGTGAACTCTATATTCGAACTCTCTGCCTGTGCTCACTTCAGCAGGGCACTCAGTCTACAGCCTCAGTCTATTGCATTTAGATCTCCACCCAGAGCAGTGAAACGGTCCTGAACTGGGGCATGCTACCAAAGGGGGCAAGCGGTGCCCGACCACAGAACTTCTGACAGAGAGGCACAGGCTGATCCTGGGACAACCCCCCCCCCCCAAATGTAGCTTGGGAGGACCATACCCACAGTCCTGACTGACACCCTAGCTACAGGGAATCTGTTAGAAGCCTCACTGACCCAGACAAGCTACTCTGGAACACAGCGCCTCTGACAAGGAAAAGGCTGCTGAGATTCCTCCTGAGTCCAAGTGCTGGGGACGCTTTGTGAACTCACTGCCCACACCCACTTTGGCAGGGCTCTCATTCTACTGCCTCAGTTTACAGCATCTAGATCTTGGTCTGGAGCAGTAAAGCAGTTCTGAACTATTGCATGCGGCCTGAGCAGGTGGACTGCACTGACCCAAAGAACTTCTGACTGAGAGGCCCAGGTTGATCTTTAAACCGCCTCGGAAAACAGTGTGGAAGGACCACAACCACTGTTCTGACACCCTAGCCACAGGGAAACTACCAGAAGCCACCACAGGTAGGCTACAGGTAGGCTACACTGGAGCATAGTGATTCTGGCTGGAAAAAGTCAGCTGAGCATTCCTCAATCCAAGCACTGTGGACAGAGTATGAATTCCATATCAGAATTCCCTGACTGCACCTGCCTTGCTGCTCAGCTGAATACCCAGACTACAACACAGAGAGCTCTGACTCGAGAGCAGTGAAACAACCCCGAATTGCTCATTGCCTGGGTGACATGGGCTGTACCAGATCACAGTGCTGCTGGCTATAAGGTGCACATTGAACCTGAGAACCCCGTGGGAGCAGCTTGGGAGGACCATGATCACAGTCTGACACATAAGCTGCATGGGAGTTGTAGCTCCAGTATACACTCTGTGGTTTGCCAACCTGCACCAACATGACTAAGAAAACAAGTTGGATCTTAAGAACCTGCAGGCAGGAAAAACACATCTCACCACAATCTCTGACCTGAGTACCCAATATGGACACAACAGGAAAGGGTGAGCTCTGGGAGACACACTGAGTACCAGTCCCCACACAAGACCTCATCCAGCCTGTGGATAGCAACAGATCATCAAGTTACACAGCCTCTACACCAAAGCTCTTGTCTTGGAACCAATGCCAGAAGGAACCAGGAACAAACAGCTAAGAACAACCAGATAGCTAAAGGCCAGTGGAGGGAAAAAAAAAAACAGAACTGAAAAAAGTAAGGGAAATATGACTCCAACAGAATTCAGCTGTGCTAGTTAGAGCAAGCCCTGCCCATCTCACCACAGCTGAAACACATGAAAATGATGACAAATCCATACTTTGGAAAGTGATAGAGTCCTTACAAGAAGAAATTAAATCTCTGAAAGAATTTAAAGAATCCTCAAATTTTCCAAATGAAAGCAATAGAGAATACCATTAGAGACCTCCAAGCCAATGCAGCCCAACATGAACAGGAAAGAGACAGGGCAATGAAAAATTTGAAAGATTTGAATTATTTGCAGACAAAGACCAGCAAATTGGAGTAGGGAACGCATAAAACAAGAAAAATTGTTCAGGACTTGAAATGGGAAGTGGAAGCAATAAAGAAAACACAAGAAGAGGCAATCCTGAAGGTTGAAAACCAAGGGAAGACAACAGGAACTAGAAACATGAGTATCAAAAATAGAATGCAAGAGATGGAAGACAGAATCTCAGGCATGGAAGATTAGATTAAAGAAATCAGTACAACAACCAAAGAGAATGAGAAATCTAAAAATGTTCTCACCTACAACATCCAAGAAATCAAGGACTCAATAAAAAGACAGAACCTAAAACTACTAGACATAGAGGAAAGAGAAGATTCCTGATTCCAAGGTCTAGGAAACATCTTCAAACAATCATAGAAGAAAACTTCCAAAACCTAAAGAAAGAGATGCTGGTAAAATTCCAAGAGTCATACAGAACACCAAACTCATTATACCAGAAAAGAAATTCCTCTCACCACATAATAATTGAAACTCCAAATGTACAGAACAAAGAAAGAATATTAAAAGCTGTAAGACAAAAAGGTCAAGTAACATATAATGTCAGACCCATCAGAATTACACCTGACTTCTCCTCAGAAACTTGAAAAGCCAGAAGGGGATGGGCATGAATAGGTAGGATCAACATAATAAAAATGACCATCCTTCTAAAAGCAATATACAGATTCAATTCAATTCCTATCAAAATGTCAACACAATTCTTTATAGACCTGTAAAAAACAATTCTCAACTTCATATGGAATAACAAAAAAAAACCCATATGGAATATCTAACAACCCTGTACAATAAACACACACACACACACACACACACACACACACACACACACATCGAGAGGTATCACCATCCCAGGTTTAAAAACTGCATGGTATTGGAACAGAAACAAACCAGTGGGTCAATGGAATCAAATTGAAGACCCAGAAATGAACCCACACATCTATGGTCACTGAATTTTTGACAAAGAAGGCAAAACCATACAATGGAAAAAGGACAACATCTTCAATAAATGGTGTTGGTCTAACTGGATGTCAACATGTAAAGGAATGAAACTAGTCCCATACTTATCATCTTACACAAAACTTAAGTCCAAATGGATCAAAGACCTTGACATAAACCCTGACACACTAAATCTAATAGAAGAGAAAGTGGGGAAAAGCGTGGAACTCATTGGCACAGGAGAGAACTTCCTGAGCAGAACACCAATAGCTCAGGATCTAAGACCAACAATCAATAAATGGGACCTCATGAAATTGACAAGATTCTGTAAGGCAAAGTACACTGTCATTCATACAAAATGCCAACCTACAGATTGGGAAAAGGTCTTTACCAACCCCACTTCCAACAGAGGGCTAATGCCACAATTTATAAAGAACTCTAGAAATTAAATACCAAGAAACAAAATAATCCAGTCAAAAAATGGGAAACAGAGCTAAACTGAGAATTCATAAGGAAGGAATCTCGAATGGCAGTGAGACATGTGAAGACATGCTAAGCATCCTTAATCATCAGAGAAATGCAACTCAAAACAACTCTGAGATTATATCTCACACCTGTTGGAATGGCTAAGATCAAAAGCTCAAATGACAGAACATTGTGGCAAGGCTCAGGAGAAAGGGGAACACTCCTCCATTGCTGGTGGGTATGCAATCTTTTACAATCACTATGGAAATCAATCTGGCGATATCTTAGAAAACTTGGAATAGCCCTACCTCAAGACCCACTCATACCACTTCTGGGTATCCACCCAAAATTTTCTTCACCAAACCACAAGGACATATCTGATCTATGTTCACAGCAGCCTTATTTATAATAGCTAGAAACTGGAACCAACCCAGATGTCCCTCAACCAATGAGTGGATAAAAAAAAATTGTGGTACATTTACACAATGGAATAATACTCAACTGTTAGAATCAAGGAAATCATGCAATTCGCAGCCAAATGGATGGAACTAGAAAAACTCATTCTGAGTGAACTAACCCAGATTCAGAAAGATGCACACATGACATCTCATTTAAAATTGGATTTTAGCCATATAGTACATGATAACTATCCTACAACTTACACACCAAAAGGATCAAGAACATAGACTTTGTTTACTATTAATGAGACAATTTGCCATTAGGATGCTACAATATAAGCCTCCAGTGCAAGAGGAAGCTCTTAGCCCTCATATGACTGTTGAACTTAGAGGGGCTGATTTTTAGGGACATTCCACTCAGAAGAGTGGGATCGGTTCGAGAGGGAGGAGAGGGTGGAAGGGTGGAACCAGGATGGTTGGAAGGAGGGGGAGATGTAACTTGAAGTAATAGACAAAAAAATAAAAAGAAAGGAAAAAAACCCACAAGATACTCATCTTTCTAAATTCTAAATAAAGCTTTGAAAAGAAAAAAAAGAATATACTTGTAGTAGTAGTTTAAATGATAAATAGCTTATTTAGTATACTTTCTACTAAAAGTTCTAAGTGTTGTGCATTTCTTAACCAGTCTTAATATACACAATTTTTTCCATTAATGAAAGAAACTCACTGATCTTCAACCCTTCAATTTCTTAATGAAATATTTTTCTTTACTTTTTTTGAGTATTTTTTTAACATAAATATTATTACTGACAGGAATCGAAGAAATAAGCAAATACTTTTATATAATTGCAGCCCTAGCTGCCAAAAACAGTGAAGGACAGCAATTTTATTGAGGTTCTGAAAAACTAAGAGTTTTGTCTAATTTCAGAGTTTATATTTCTCAGCCTCAAATATTTGATACAGCTGCAATTTTAAATGTAGGACAAAGCATAATATGAGCCATCAATTCTGAAAGGCCTTATTTCAGTAAAATTTGAAGTTTTCTTTAGGTATTAATTAACAATCCAGTTCATTATGTAAGTACATTTTTAAGAAGTAAGATATACAGAGACACTATGTATTTCCCATTTACTTAAATTTCTAATGTTCTCTGTATTTGGTTTTTACCACAGCTGTGTGCAGATATGTTATACCTTTACATCCTTAACAGATATGATAGTATTCCTTAGTGACATATAACCACATCTCAGCAACTTTCTACAATAAATACAGACTTCTTATCCACTTTGCATTCTATGACATCAGTTCTAACAAAGCTTCTTTTGAGGAATACTGCAGTTTCTTAGGAACAAAAAAGTAAGAGATTTGGTGAGACGCTGTTACAAGAGAACCAATTCAATTCCTCTCTTAGTTCATTGTCCAAGTGAATTCATATTTAAAGTCCAGAGTTTAGAGTGAGATGTATCTTACTTTCCATCAGAAGAGACAGCAAACTCCTAAGACAAAGTTTTATGCAAGTGGTGTTGAGAAGTCTATGTTTCCAATTCAATCCATATTTCAAAAAGAGAGATCATACAGACAATGAATTCAAAAAATAGATAACTGGCCAGAGTGTGGATGCTCCCAACTTATTTATTTATTTATTTATTTACTTACTTACTTACTTACTTACTTACTTATTATTAAGCATTTATTTATTACTTTGTTATGTCTCCATTGCCACCCCTACCTCCCCCCCACTCCCAGCCCCTCCTTCCCACCCTCTACCCCCTTTCCCACCCATCCCATCCCTCCTGTGTGGGGTGTCTCCATGTATCATCCCCCTCATTTCATTAGTCACATGAAATCTAAGAGCTTCCTCTTGCACAGGAAGCATACATGGCAATTCCACTAGGATGGAGTGTCCCACTGACAGGTAACCAAATCCCTGTTCCTGCTCTTTCAGGTCTATTGATTGTAGGATGGTTATCCTATACTATAATGGCTAAAATCCAGCTATAAGTGAATATATGCCATGTTTTTCTTTCTGAGTCTGAGTTAGCTCACTCATGATAAGCTTTTTTTTTGTTGTTGTTCTGATAGCTGAGTAGTATTTCATTGTGTAAATGTACTACAGTTTTGTTTGTTTGTTTGTTTGTTTTTTTTAAGATGTATATATGTGCAGATCTCTGTGTGGGTCTGTGCATCTGAGTACAGATGCACATGAGGCCAGTAGAGAGCACCAAATCTTATAGAGCTGGAGTTACAGGCAGTTGTAAAACCATTTGGGTATTGGGAGCTGAACTTAGTTCCTCCGCTAGAGGAACAAGCAGTCCTAACTGCTCAGTCATCTCTCCAGTCCCTATACTTCCAGTTTGTGATTTAACTCTCAAAGTTGATTACACTATTCTAAACTACACTGTTTAAACAAATCAAAAGTGTACCACAGATATTTCTGCATATGTCAGTCTTGCCAATGAATCAGTGTGTTTACTCTCCATCACTCCCTCAGGCCTTTCCACTTCTTTAGCATGATCCACTGAGGTGGAAAGCTGGTGAATAGCCTGAGAATCTCTAAGTAACTCAAGGCTCTAAAATACAAGTTTTGTGAATAAATTCTAAATTTCAAACTTAAATTTAGTTCTATGAGCCTTAAAATCCTATTGAAAAATCCAATTGGAAAAAATTGAGGCTAATGATATGTCTCAGTGGTAGAACACTTGTCTAATAGCAGTAATATAGCACAAAATCAAGTAAACAACCAGATGTTGCACATCTGTTTTCCTTGCCCTTACAAGGTAGAGTAAGAAGTATTTCAAGTTCATGGAAAATATGATTTGCATAGCAAGACCCTGTCTCTTTTTTAAAATGGTTACTATAACTATTCTTTCTTAATACATTGTTTTGGTTTTTTCATATTATGTTTATTTGGGTGTTTGTGTGCATGTGCCCTTGGTTGTCAGAGGCATCATGTCCTCTTAAAGTAGAGGTACAGAAAGGTGTGAGCACCCTGACCTGGATGTGAAGAACAGAGCTCTGGTCCTCTGAGATGCAATAGGATCTCTGAACTGTTGAGACATCTCTCAAGCCATTTAACTATGAATTGATTTCTCTACATTTATAAGCCAATTAACCAATAAATAATAGAAGAAAACAATATTTATATAAATCTTCACTAGTGAATCATCATCATTTATTTGTCTGTAATGTACACTTGTGACATGAAAATAAGCTTTCCAATGAAGAAAATATAGAACACTAAGAGAGGAAATTCCTTTAATTTTATATTTAAAGTGGTACATTTATAAAGAACTATATAATTATTCAAACTGTGTTTTTAAAAAGTTAAGTGAAATGGAATGTTGGGTTTGGTGGTAGAATGAAAATTACATATGAAAATCTTCACAAGTTATATCTTCAATAATATTTTTCACAAAAGTAACACAATTTTAAAATTAACAATTCTAAAAAAATTAAACAAATTTTTAAAAAGTAACAATTTTAAAATTCTTTTTAAAATGCACACTACCTATAGTTGTTCTTTCTTTGAATAAATGAGATTCAAAATTTTATGCTATAAAGAGGGATTTTTGAAATCAGACTTCATTTTTAAAATTCTAAGTCATGGATATATCAGTTGGTGGTAGAATACACTTATTGAATATGTACAAAGCCCAGAATTTAACACAAATCTCCATAAAATGGATAAAAAATACTTTAAGTGAAATAAATCTGTAGAACTTTTTTCTAGTTTTAGTGTGCTGCATCTTTGATAGATACATATAGTACTTATAGTTGGTATTAAATGAAAAACAATTTGGAAACAATTCTGATAAAGTGTTATAAGAATAAGGGTGTGAATAGATGGGAATTTCGAAAAAATAATCTTTTTTCTTTTTCCTAATTTTATTTTTTTAATAATTTATTTTTTATTCCTTCAAGTTACATCTCAATCACAATCCCCTCCCTACTCCCCCCTCCAGTCCCACCCTCCCACCCTCTTCCCCCTTAACCTCCCATCCTCTTCCCTTATTTTTTAAGTTTAAGGTATATCTTTTCCCCCCAACAGCTCCCCCTTTCAGTCCAACAAATGATTCTTTCTCTTATAACAATAAATACAATACAAAACAACAGAAATAAATAGGCCACAATTATGAGAGTTATATGGCTTAGCACACATTCCCAATATCCAGTCCATATGTGTTTGGCACCTGACTTTTAACATTCTATTATCTAACCATCTCCATGAGTTTAAAGTTTTATATCTAACTCAACTTTCATACTAACTTGCATCACAATTTTAAAAACATCTTCTTAGATCCAGAACACCGTCTTGATTCCTAAACAACTCAAAATTTAACTATGAGACTCTAGCTATCTATTCTTCAACCACCTCAGAGACCTGAGAGGGATAAATATATCTGCACTTCCTATATAATCAGATATAATAATATCTTTTTTAACAATGGTTAAATATAGATGTTGATGGAAATAGTAGGATTTAGTTTTTATTTCTGCTTCTGTAGGCTATAAAGCTTTCATAAATGAAAATTTATGTCAGTCGTTAACCAGGAGATAAGTCCTGGGTATCAACTTCATGTGACTTTAGACATTTATGTACTTCATTCACTTGCTCAATCTTCCCAACTGAATTGTATATTTATACCTTAAAACTGGAAATTGAAAAGTGACTTCAGATCTTGACCATGTAAGTTATGGCATGTAGAATATTGGAGTCATAGACAAACACCAAAACCATTCTATTTCTCTCACATTCTTCCTACATGAGGTTTGCATTTCTCCTGAAAGCAGGTTGGCTGTATTTTACTTTGTGGTAACTGATATTAGCAGAATTTGATAAATACACAGAGTACATTAATTACACAATTTGTCTTTGTCTCTTTTTGTTTCTCTGTTTCTCTCTCTGTCTCTGTCTCTCTCTCTCTGTCTCTCTCTCTCTCTCTCTCTCTCTCTGTGTGTGTGTGTGTGTGTGTGTGTGTGTGTGTGTGTGTGTGTGTTGAGGCAAAATCAGATAATCCACACTCAGTTCAACTTACTAGTGACTAAGGAAGATTTTGATCTTCTGAGTGCTGATATTTCAAGAGTATGTCAACAGACCCAGATGTGGGAGTGCTGTGGACCCAACCATACTAATATAGTACTCCTCCAAGTGAACATTATTCCACTGTTCTACATCTAATAAAACTTGGATGTAGATGTGAAGAGAAACATTGCAGTGCCTGCAACCTTCATCAATCTCAGTGGATACTCAAATGATCAATAAACACATTTTTCTTTACTTTGAGAAACATACTCATGGAACATTTATTTGCAATTTAGCCTTGACCTTGGTTTGAGATATCACCAGGAGGTTCTTTCAAGTCAGCAATTCTTTCTGAAATTTTCATATATCTAAATTTTCAATACTCTTCTTATTTATTGGGGATGTCAACTTGTGAGCAGAAATCCAATATATGACTTTTGAATATATTTAACTAGAATTGCTGGTGGCTGCTGCAGTAAGGGCTCCATGATGAGGTGTCAAATTTGTGGTCTTAACAAAACACAATATTGCTCCTTGGTTCAGCTCATTCACATTCTGCACAAACCCAGCAGAATAGGCATCACATGATCATGAGCCTTATTTAAGTGACTCCTGTATCACAAGAGGGCTGTGAGCTTTGTATAAGCATATGGTGGGAGCAGGGGCATGGATGGGTGAGTGTGCTTGTGCATTTAGGTGTGTATGTGTATGTGTGTGTGTGTTTGTATGTGTGTCTGAATATGTTTGTTTGCATTTGCATGTAGCTTTTTGTGTAATGTTTATGAAACAGCCCATTTGGAGGATTGATACACACTGGGCATGCAAGAAGCTTTGAAACAAAAACTCTGTAGCAGAATCTTATCCCACACAGTACAATTGCTTGAAACCTCTGAAACCAGTAATGCACGATCACTGGAGTCAGACATCCTTGACAACTTGATCAGAAATACGATAGATTCAAATGACTTTCTCAGAATCTCCTCAAATTTCACTATTTTCCTTTTCCAGATTGTTTTTCCATTTCCTTTTGAGAATTAACCACACACATTATTACATTATCATTTGGTAGAGAAAATAAATCATTTAACATAATTAAATATCATAATTCTATTACATATAACACAGCACTGTTGTGCAAAGCTGGTTTGGAGAAAGCATGGTTTGATTTTATTGCTTATTAGCTGTGGGATCTTAGGGGAATTACTAACCCCCTTGAGCCTCAGTTTAGTCCCCTATGAAAGTGTAACAAGGGTAGCATGGTTGCTAAGGAGTTTAAGAGTTAATTGTTGAAATCCTTTGTACCGTATTTGGGAGATATTTATATAATTACAGGTGGAAATATAAGGGGAAATAAGACAAATATGTTTACAGTAGGTTTTCAAAGAGCAGAAAATGGAGAATGGAAAGGTTTGATATGAACACAGATCAGTAGGTGGGATGAAGACTGATAATCCTTGGCTTCTGTACACAGTGTGAATGATTACGGTGCAATAGAGGAATGAGCCCTTGCGTTCTCTTTCCAATTCAGCCCCATTATTGCATATTTGCATTGAATGAGAAATTTTACTTTAATAAACTCAGGAATAGTCACAAAATATTTGTAAGTAGTTAACCACTGTTCACATGCAAAATGGCATACACGAATGAGGGGTCAGATAGTAAACCTAGTCACACCAACAGTTAACAAGAGGTGTATGGGGAAAGACTTTAGGAAAGAAACTCCAAGGAAGTTGATGAAGAAAAGGCTTCTTTTTGGACAGTTGCATGGAAAGGAACATTTCTCCCATTTAAAATTTCTTATGGTCAACAATGAACTTCATTTCAAATGTCTTCGTAATTCTTGTATACTCTTGTTTAGTTTTGAATGTCTAAGATTAGTATTTGAAACATATAGAAGTACAACTTGTAGGTCATAAGGAAAAAGTAGGATTGTTATTGCTTGCCTTAGCATTGAAAGATTGAACTAATTCAAAGGGTAGTGCTCTTGAGGAAGGGTATTAATTCAAAGTACACTGGCTTCTAAGCAGAAGGACGCTACATTCAGAATGGTCTTTTATAGGAAGTTAGTGTAGGGCAATGGAGAATTATCCATATGGATTTTATTGCGAAAACATTGGCAGGGGACTTTCTAGAAATAAGAAGTAAGAACACGTAATTTTCCATGGGAGAGAGGGATTCAGAGAGAGACAGGTGGGAGGCATTTTAGGGTTTTTAGATATTTTATATTCCAGAGTTCAGATATGGGGATCGATAGGACTATGGGTTTTTTGCTTACAAAAATCACAGGAGAACTACCCAGTGATAACAAGTGGATAAAGAGTTTCATTTTGAAAGGAAACCGAAATACATGTTCAACTGACAGATAAATCTAGTGAACTTAAATATCCTGGAAACATAATTAATGAGGATAACCATATTTATCTATTTAGTATGTGATGATGTCAGAATATTGGTGTGTATCCAGACAAGCATGTTTGGGTTTTTTGTTTGTTTGTTTGTTTGCTTGCTTGTTTTGTTTTGTTTTTCTTTTTTTGTTGTTTTTTGGTTCTTTTTTTTTTTTAAGAATAGACTGAAATTACAATAGCAAAGGAAAGATCATTTCTTGTTCTGATGCCACCAGTCCCTGAGCATAGTACTGGCTGTGAAATGATGTCTAATGAATGATGAAGTAAACTAAATTGAACTTTATGTTGCAAGGTTTGTAGTTAGGGCTATTATAATACTATATAAAAGTGATTTTTGGATCAATATCAATTACTAATGCATACTTTCTTGAGTATATAGGCCTTCAGTTTCACCTCTGTTGTGATGAAGTATGTTTACTGAAAGCACAGTGTAGGGGTATATAAAGATAAAACTCTTTACTGAGCATTATTCCAAATCTCTTTCCTACAGTTCTTCCATGATTGAAGAATAAAGTGTATAACCTACATATAGAGGTTGGTAATCCCTTGGATTTCTCTTCAGACAGCCTCAAAAGACTTCATTCTCCTCTTAATCTGGTATGCATCTTTTTTTTTTTTTTTAGTATAGCTTCCATCCCTCACAAGGAAGTTCAGTCCACACAATTATCAGGGATCCACAATCCTATCCAGTTCACGTACTCTGCTTTCCTCTTATCTCACACTCCACTGTTTCCTCCCTCCCATTGGGTTAGCCTCCGTTAAGTCCTACATTTCCCGTTATCCTTTTACCTTCCTTCTTCCTCTTCTCCTCTAGCATGGGTAGCCTTTCATTATTGTATTTTCCATCCATGTTTCTTCTAGAACAGTTTTTTTTTCTTTATGGGAAAGTTCACATGTATGCCTTTAATATGTGTGATCTCAGTTATGTCCCCAGGGAGGACATTCAACCTAGAATGTGAGATGCATTTGTTCACCGGCCCTTCATTACCTCCACCTCCAACCACCAAATGTTATTACAATACCAGAAGTGGTTGCAGGACACATTTAAACTGCCACTTTCTCAGCAATCGAGCACTGTAGAGGGGGCAGACCAATCAAAGTGCAACAATTCACAGAAAAGCTTTGTTGTTCTCTATGCTTGTTTTACATGAACAAATATTTTAGGAGAATTAAAATGGAAAAACTAGCCATTCCACACAGCATGCAATGCAAAACATTTTTACAGACCACAGGGACATTCCTTTTTATTTTTATAAATGGTGAAATAAAAAACAAAGAATGTACACACACACACACACACACACACACACACACACACACACACACACA
>CAJQZJ010001511.1:1037363-1075673 GCA_907164525.1 Lophiomys imhausi | reverse complement strand
ACACACACACACACACACACACACACACACACACACACACACACACACACACAAATATCCTGTGTGCTCTGGAATTCAGGTAATAGATGCTTCAGACTTGAGGAATTATAAGACCATTTTGGTAACTGCAAAAGGTTCCAGATGGAAGACAAAGGGAGAAATCAGAAAATCAAGAGTGACATAAAGCTTGAGAGATGGTTCAGTGGTGAAGAGAAGAGTGGTACACACACACAGGCACACACACACACACACACACAAATAAATAAGTACATAGATAGATGAACATATGGATGATAGATAATAAATCTCTTTTTCAAAGGGGTGATGACTTCGATTAAGTCTTTAAACAAACACAGAAAACTGAACTTCCTAGGTTTTCCAACTTCATGAGATTTTCCAGTTTCCTAATACACTCACTTGTGCTGTTCACTATTGTGAGAGTTAGGTGTCTTTCACATGAAACTATTGCATTGTTGTCCCCTCTATCACAATGACTGCTCTGTTAAGGTGAACTTGTCTGTGTCTGGACCTACTAACTTCTCTCACTTCCTAAGGTACTATGTTGTTAATATTTTGAGATGCAATCACAAAGACTGCCAAACGTCCATCCTCCTTGAATGAAACCTGACTAATTTAGAGAAGGGGCCTCCTCAGAAATAAGATCTAGTCTTGGTTTAAAAAAAAAAGGATCAGGACCCCAACTTTTGGTTTTGAGATGCCTTGACATCTAAAGATAATGTGTCACTTTGATAATCCTGTGTAGTGTTTTACCATCTGTAAAAACAGTGGCATGTTGGGACTCATACAGAACTACTGCAAGGACATTTATTTGCAAAAAACTCAAGTAAAGACAAAATTTCCAGTCCAACTTCTTTGAGTAACAAGAATTATTTCTTCTTTCTGTGCTTTGTTTTGATATACTCTGTTTCCTTTAACTTTAATAATGCATTTCCGTTCAAAGTGAAAAGTCTAAATAATTAGGCTTTCTAAATTGTCATTAAATCTCCAATAAAACACCTTTGTATGCAGCACTAAACAAAACAAAAAGTTCAAAGCCTCATTTACAAACACACACCTACAACACACACACAGTATGTGAGAGAGAGAGAGAGAGAGATTCAAAACAAGATGCAACAAGGTCCCGTAACCCATGATAAATAACAAGGAATAAAAATCTACCAAGGAAACAGAGAAAGACCTCTTGTGGCTTAACCTGTTTTGAGAATAAGCCTGTTAAATAAATTTTACACGTGACCCAAAGTGTGAGCCAAGTAAGTACATATGGTGAAACTTTAGCAAATACTTATGAGGGGAGTAAGCCACAAAGGAATTAAAGATCCTAGCCACATATTTAATTTTTTCACCCAAACTGTTAAAAGTTATGTCATTTTTCACTGCAGAATGCTGGCTAGTTAATGGATTTAACACTGCCATTTGGTCTAATTTCCTGATGTCTGCTCCAATCCTTGTATAGTCCTCTACAGAGAAGGGAAGAAACCTAGACCTGCATCTCCTTGTCTTTTGTGTTTTCACAAGCCACTTTTTTTTAATTCATTGAAAGTTAATGTTGGCTGGAAGAGAAAAAGATTAAAGATTCTGATGAGTTTTAAGGAATGACTCTCTCTGAAACCCAATGATGAAGATAAAATCATTTTCCAACCGAAAACACTCCAGATTGGCATAGAAAACCTAGAGGGAGTAAAAAGAGGTTACTCTGTTCATGAAAATATATTTTCTTCAGTTAATTGTTTTAAGCTTTCTTTTATGAATCTAGTTTCATCCTCTGAGTTTGTTTTTGTTTCTTGTAACAAAATCACTAGGAATTTAATGGTAATAATTCTCTTCTGGGTGTTTTTCTGATACTTTCATTTTTGCTTTTTTGTTTGATTTTCCAAGGTAAGGGACCTGCAGAAGGGAAGAATGTGTGCTTGTCTGACACATATGTGTAAGGTTTTTGAGTACCTTTCTATAATTTTTGTCCTTCTGCTCTTTTATACAGTTATAAAGCCCCCAAGAAATTTGACTAAATGTATTAAAAAACATTCATAAGCAAAATTAGTTATCACTGAATGTGCATAAAAGTTTTAAGCAGTGTATGATTCCAAATTTGAATTTCATCATGATGCGATGACCTTGGCTTTTTTCCATGTTTTGTGAAGTTTACTTCATCATCTAGAACACAGGAAGTAGCTGTCACTATAATTTGAAGTATCTAGTATAACTGACAAGTACTATTCATTTTGACCAAAACCAGTGTCACTCCCAACTATTTGTAACTTTGTGGTCCTCTCGGTCTGTCTGTGTATCTCACTGTCTGTCTCCATCTCTGTTTCTGTCTCTATGTCTTTCTCTATCTGTCTCTGTTTGTCTATCTGTCTATCTATCTGTCTGTCTGTCTGTCTATCTATCTATGTGTGTGTATTTCTGTCTCTGTCTCTGTCTCTGTCTCTCTCTCTCTTTCTCTTTCTCTCTCTCTCTCTCTCTCTGTGTGTGTGTGTGTGTGTGTGTGTGTGTGTGTGTGTGTGCTCCTGTGTGTTTCTACTTGACCTTGCCTAGGACATGATAGCCCCCTTTCTTGTAGATCACTCCTGCTAAGCACAACAGGAGACTTTTAGAAAGATTTGTTCCCTCTCCTATACATATTCATCATAGTATTTGGATTATTGGGATTATTGTCTCATTGCAAACTATGACAGGATTTACATATTTGCATTATAGGTATCCTCAGAAAATTACTCAACTTCTCTAAAGCTTAAATACTTTTGAAAAATAAGGAAACCAGTAACTCTTATACTCTTGGATTGCTGGTAGAACTAAAGGAGTTAGTGCATGTCAGGTAAATAATAAAGCATGAGCAATCCATTGTACAGATTTGTCTCATAAGGTTCCACAATGAGAAGTAAACACACACACACACATACACAGGATAGATCATAAGAGAGTAATATGAAATCATGCAATTTACAGCCAAATGTGTGGAACTAGAGAAGCTCATTCTGAGTGAGCTAACCCAGACTCAGAAGGATGTACATAGCATCTATTCACTTATAGTTGGATTTTAGCCATATAATACAGGATAACTATACTACAGCCAATGCACCAAAGGGAACAGGAACATAGACTTTGTTACCTGATAGTGAGACACTTTGCCCTAGTGGTACTGCCTTGTAGGCCCCAGTGTATGAGGAGGCTCTTGGCCCTCATATGACTGCTGAACTGGGGCAGGGGACTGTTATGTAGGGACACTCCACTCTGGAGGAGTGGGATGGAAGGGTTAGGGGTAGAGGGTGGGAAGGTGGGACTGGGAGGGGTAGAAAGAGGGCACTCTGATGGAGATGTGACCTGAAGTAATAAATAAACATAAAAATTTTTTAAAAAGAAAGTAATACTTGTAAAATTATAATTTGAAAAAAAAAGAGGAACAAATGAATGAGTAGGCATCCTACTGTCTAGAAGGACAATAATAAGAAATAAATGTTGGTGCATGCGTGAGTGGTCATATATTTCCCCAGTGTATGGACTTATTTTGTGTTTAAAAATGTTTGTTGAGAAATATGAAGAATTATGATGAAAGTTATGTGACATACTAATATAGACCATCTCTAATCAAAGTGCATCCTCCTTGAAGTGGAAATAAATCAGCAAAGAAAGTAAAAAGTGTCCCAGTCATCAATAATTCAATTTCCCTTGTAAATTAAAAAAAAATCCTTCATGGTAATACTTAAAATTTAAAACATAATTTAGTCATGTGTGTGTAAGTGAGTGTGTAAGTCTATATTCTGTTTTGATTATTTTTTAAATTTTTATTTTAAATGTACTTTGAAAGTTTTAAGATGATGTTAACTTGGTTTTGTTTCCCACATATTACTTGAGTCACCAGGGAAAAATTTTTTTTAAGTATGTCCTGCATACCACATGTACTTTAGAGAAGAAATCCGATAATACTGTGTGAACTAATCATGAGATTTATTTTAAAAGTTGGAGATTATTTTGACCAAGTGTTGACAGTCTGAAGTCTTGGATTTAAAAATTGCTTTAATAACATTGCCAAATATGTCTTACCCTTTAATTAATATGAAATATTGAAAAAAGTTTTAGTGAAAAATATGTCTTTTGTTTCCTGGCTTTAGTTAGTATTTATAGAATCTAGAAATAATATGGGAATTTTGAGATTTTATTTATTCTTTACTAAATAATATAACAAACAAAATATTTTTGGTACATTAGATTAAAAGATTTCCACATAAAAATTGTGGGATGGGCAGCAGGTGTCACAGGAAGATTTCGTCAGACACTAGAGTGACCTACATGTTCCCTCTGATCCTCTCTACACCCACAAAATATATTGGGAAAATTAATCTTGTACAAGGACCCAACAGTGACCTTAGCCAAGGGTCATAACTTCTCAAAGCGCAATCTGTGCCATCACCATGTACAGAATGTGATGGGTCACAGTGACACGACTTTCTAAATGACAGAGGAAAGCTGCTCTTTCAGTACATCCCTATATAAACGCATCGATGCCAAGCATGGCTCAGTTGATGATTTCCCTAAAGTGTTGGAAAGTTTACTGTATTTAATCAGGAAGATAATAGGCACCGTGGGACCCTGCTTGGTAAAGTAATTCAGGAATCTTCTCTCTCTAATTAGCTGTTCCAAGGTTGAAAACAATTTTAATAGTGTTATCCAGGCCGATCTGACATAAATTATTACTTTACTATGATGAGGTCAAAAGGTTTAGATTCTGCTACAAATTTTTGAGGCAGTACATTATGAAGCTCAGGCTTCAGTAGTCAGCTGATCAAAAGGCTGTATTAAGAAAGTGTAAACTAGGTATGCTGGGCTCAATGAAAATAGGGGGAAAATCATTACGTGATACTCTAGATGTTTTCTCAATCTTTGTGGTGAAGAGCTACTCAAATAGATTTGAATTAACTTTCTTGTTAAAGCAGATCAACACTATATATAATAAACAGCACTATATATATATGAAACTGATGGTAAGTAGGTTATGAAAACTTATTTCAGGAACTTTTGTGATCCAAGGAATTTAGAGTCCCTATCCTCTTCAACAGAATGATTTTAAATGTGCCAAATATTGCCTAGCTAACCCTCAGAAAATACCTTTTTCTACTAGCTTTCAAAGTAAAGAATTCTCACAAATTACCCTTAGAAACTAGACTTTATAAAGTACCTCAACCATTGCATAATTGTGTCTGACAGGCCAGATAGCTATTGCAAATCTGTAACAGAGGAGAAAAAAATCTCTACTTCCTAGTGAGTTCAGCCTCATCATGTCATGATTTCAGCATCATAAGATTAACATATTACCCAAATACTTGTAGTGATAGGTATGGTGGCCATGATGCTGATAAGAAAAAATACCTAATGGTTCATGCAGATACTATTCTATACTCTTTAACCATTATCTTATAATTTTATTTATATTCCCAGAGTTTAAAGGTGATATGATATCTTGATTGCCAATTTATTGGGATGTAAAATCACCATGGGAACAAATCTCTAGGTATCTCTGTGAAGGCATTATCTAAGCAAGGTTAATTGAGGTGAGACAGCCCACCCTAAATGCCAGCAGTACAATGTCAATGGGTTAAGTCCCAGATAGAATAGGGAAAAAAAATGAATTGAGTATAGGCATTTGTCACTTTTTGGTGGTTGAATTCTGCTCTATGTATGCAATGAGACCAGCTACTTACTGCTCATGACACCTTCCCTCCATTGCTATTCTGGACTGTATTGCCCTCCATGAAATGTAAGCTGACATATAATATATTACATGAAGTTGTTTTTGTTAGATGTTTTGTCACAACAGTGAGTAATATCACCAATACTACAGCAAACCCTGGTATTTGAGGACCAACTACATGTGCTGTATGTAGAATAAACCATTTTATTGTGTCAAGAAACCATGCCAAAGACCTTAGTTGGTTCAGACGCATTCTGAAGAACACACAATGATAACACTGCCTAAAAACACATTTCTCAGGAACTGTTCTTTCCTTAAATGAAACAGGAATGTCCGTAGATTTTGCTTAAGGATATGCTTCATTCAGTCAAACTTGATCTTTCTAATGCCTCCTACTTTTCCAATTCAGACAGTAGTAAAGACTTTATAGTCAATATTCTGTGTAAATTTATGTGACCGGACTGGACTCCAGGAGAAGTTAGAGTATGAAACAAAAGTTTATCCTTTACTTCTTCGGAACCTAGGAAGGAGAAAGGCACTTGTGAAGAACATAGTAGCTGAGACAAAGGACAGTTTAGGTGGATTTGTGAAACACAGAAACTTTCTTCAGAATCTCCTGGATATTTTTTGAGTAGTCGATCTGAAAGGAATACTGAAAGTCTATGACCAAAGATGAAGTGTAATATGTTCCCTAAACATTCATATCAAGAGAAATGGTATCTTGACATTAGCACATGGAATATCCTAGTAATCCAAAGTGAAAAAACACCAACACATGTAAATAGTAGAAATGCTCACAAGCCCTTTACTCAGGATGCGTTGTCCTATGTGCACTTGCATAATAACTAAGCTTTTGACAGGAAATTGTTTCTAGTTAAAATACTGCCTCAAAGGACTCTGATCTTGAACAAAATTCAGCCAAATATGGAGACAATTATGTCATCTGTCATTCAAAGTGTGAAAATATCTTCTATAAGCTCAAGACTGTAGACACTGGCAGAAAATTCCTCTGACTTTGACCAAGAATATGGAATTCCTTTGGATACTGAATGCCAACCACACTGACCTCAGAGTGTCAAGAGAACAGGAGCATGATGAACATAGAATGCCTAAGCTCATAGAAACAGGAAGAGGATGAGAGAGTGGACTGGAAGGAAGAAAGGGAAGGTGGTTGCTATCTGGATGTAAAGTGGATAAATTAATTAATTAATGTAGAAAAAAATTGTGCTCACAATATAGTAAAACTCCACTCCTTACTCTAAGATTATCTTAAAATAGTAACAAAATCAAAATATGACAATAGATCATTGGCACATGTGTAAAAACCAGGTTAATGGGTTTTTTGAAGTTGTTACTATTAATTAATTAATTAACTTTAGATCCCAATGGAAGCTTCCCCTCCCTCTCTCTTCTCAGTCCCTCCCTTGACCTCCCCTCTCCTTTCCCCCTTTCCTTTCACCTCAGTAAGGAGGAGCCCTCCCTAGATATCAGCCCACTTTGGCATATCAGGTTGGACTAGCACTAAGTACAATTTCTCCTATTGAAGGTAGACAAAGTAGTCCAGTTAGAGGAAAAGAATTTAAAGGCAGGCAACAGTCAGAGACCACACTTGCTCTTGCTGTTAGGAGTCCCACATGAAGACCAAGCTGTACAACTGTTACATATGTGTAGGGGGCCTAAGTTAATCCTACCCATGCTTTCTGGTTGAGGTTCAGTCTCTGTGAGCACCTACGGGCCCTGGTTAATTGATTCTGTAGATTTTCTTGTGGTACTCCTGATCTCCCTGGCTCCTTCAATCCTTCCTCTCCAACTTCTACAAGATTCCCTAAGCTCCACATCTTTAGCTGTGGGTCTCTGTATCTGCGGACCCTCACCAGCAGAAAGGACCGAGCAGAAAGAAGACTGGGGTAAAGGGGTCTCACCTCGTTGTCCTTAGAGTGCCAGCAGGCCTCTGGCAGTGCAGGCAGACATGTGGACCTGGAAATGGATCGATCATACAGGGGACAGGACATATGTCTGTTCAATGAGGATAATGACCACAAATAACATTCATACTGTTTTTGAACGTTCACAGTATACCTGAATATTCTTTGTCATGGAAGTCATATTACATTCTACTTTGCCCACATTTGTTTTCTGTGTCTCATGTTTTACTTATGAGGACAACTTGATGAAATAAAAGATGGCTGCCAGGTAGAATTCATCAGGCTAGACAGAGGAAAATTTAATTAAAAGGGAAATATGGGATGCTTTATTCAGAATAACACAATTAGTACCTCATAATATGTAACAGAGTAATTTTGCAAAGTCAACAAAGAAGAAACAGAACTATCCATAAGCTGAGCTATCTGTTATACATCTGTTCTCCTAGCCATTGTAATAGTGGGATATAAGCTATACCATTTCTATGATTCTTCCAAGCCAAAATGAAGATATAGATATCTTTAAAGATGCACATCAAATTATTACAAGAATACCTGAATGTTTTACCTGTTTCTATAATAGCATAGGATTAGCCTTCATCTCAACAGTAAGCCAGACAAGAAGAAAAATTCCAGGTGTTATTGATACCTGTATACTTATATGCTTCTCCTCCATTCAATCTGGAAAGCTGGCAGGAGGAAACAAGTGGTCTTTTTTTCACTGTTATGAGAAAAATATTCATAGAATTTTTATCTGTAGTCAGACTTATTAAACAATTGTTTTCTAAATGTTTCAACTTTTCTTACACATTCTGAAGATAAGCCTGATGTAGGTCAGTACAGGATAAGCTTGCTGTCTCTGTTGCATATATTTGAGGTTATATAGGAGTCTACCTACCAGGACTTCTTGTTATCTAATCCGCTCATCTTTGAGTCATTAGATAAATAAAAGCATGAAGAAAATCACACCTGCAATTTTGTTGCATGTGCATAATTCCTGGGATAACAAGGCTAGGAAGGAAAAGATATAATCTTGATCCCTGAGAAGACCACAGGCAGGAGGAAAACATTGAGCCATAAGTTACATTTTCAGGATGATATGCTTAAGACCAGTGAGAATAATACAGTTTGATTCATTTCCTGTGAAACACACTGCATAATCAGAAGCTAAGCCAAGAGGATAAACATTTAGAGTATAGAATAAAAATAACTGTTACCAAAAAGAAAAACATGGCCTAAAGGACAGAGTAGAGGCCCAGAAATATATCTCTTGCTCTTCAACCATTCTTCGCAGCTCCTCCAATTTTTGTTGTTTTATGATGTTCACAAATTGCTTCATCGATTCCTATACTCTTGCAATTCTTCCAGGAATCACCTCCTGATGTCTCAGTAGAAGCTAAACATAAATATTGCTTTGTAAAACTATTATGTTTTTCTATGAGATGTTGATATTTTTCACGGCATGAGTTTGAGTGTAACATAATACTTAATGTCAGTATCATATGTATAAAAATTAATGTACACATGTATGTCCATATTGATATTTATGTCAGTGCAGAATAATTATAATTTCTCAATGTTACTAGCAACTCTAAAAATAATTAACTGTTTATAAGTAATTGTAAATATTAAAAGTCCCTGCTTCTATATTTATTAAAGTTAAAATAAAGCTGTAATAGTGAGTTGGTTCTGATTAAAGGACTTTAGTATCAATTTTATTATAAAGGGAAATGAATTGAAAGAAATTCCCCAAATTTATGTGTGTGTTTGCATTCATCTTCCCTGTGCAGGTGCACGTAGAGGACAGAGGTTGGCATAAGGATAACTTTGTCAGTCACTTTTCCATTTTATTTCTTGAAATGGAATCTCTTACAGAACTTTGGCATTTGGCTAAATGACTGACTATCAAGCCCCACGTATACCCATTTGCATTCCAAGAGCAGAGGGTCTTGCCTGGCTTTTATGTGAATTCCTGCGATCTGAAATCTGGCCCTCAGACTCATGCAGCAAGCACATTATTCACTGAGCCATCTCACCATGCCTATTGCTTTGGATTTGACCTCATATTACTACACCATTATTTAGTTTGCAATTTATATTCTACTTAGGCATATTTAGTAACTTAATGCTAAATATGTGTGCAAGTCAATAATATACAAGGGAATGTCCGTGGAGTTTTACAGTAAAAGAGTTAAGAAAAATTCACTGGGCTCATGACCATCTGAAAGACTACTATAAGCCTGTATTAACTGGTTAGTTTCAATCAAGAAAATACCTGACTTTACCCTCATATATTTGTAATGTAGATTAAACTGAATTATTTTCAACTTGCATTTTAGTTAAATACTATACAGATCTGTAATGTACTATTTTTAGCTGACTAAAGTCCAAATAGGAAAATGAAATGTGGCAATAATTAAATAAACGTTTTACTACTCTAATAATTCACAAAGTTTTATTCTGAATATCACATTTAAAAAAACTTTGTGGATTCTGTAACATCTTTATACAAGCAATCATTCTTAGCCTTTCTGTGCACAATTCCTTGGGGTTGGATAGTGTCAATGTGACTTTACTAGTGGGGATATTGTGAAGTTGTGAAAGAACTAACATTAGATTTTAAAATCTTACTTTAGCACTTTGTCTTACAAATATATATGCACATAGATTAAAATGCTGATATTTGATGTATCCAGACCCAGGTATGATTCTACTTGTCACCATGTTAATTTGTGGTCTATAGTAAGTACAAAGAAAGTGCCAAGAGAAGACATACCAACTTCTCAGTGCACCATGTTTGAGCTCTGCCTACATATCTCATAGAAAGAGGGCACTCTTGGTAAATTTTTGCAGTAGCAAGTAAAATGCTTTGCCCTCTGTACATGCTTCCTGCATTAATAAGTGATTCTTTAGTTGGAAAATGATCTACCATTGGGGAACTAAATTTGAGACAAGAAGAATTAAAACAACTAAAAAAAAAAAATACTTAGAATCTAATTTGTCCTGGGCTAGAGAAGAGACAGAGACAGAGAATATTTCAGAGAGCATCATGCTATCTGTGCTTCCTTTTTATATTTAATGTTAATAAAGGGACAAGAAGGAGATGACCATTCTCTTGAAATGAATAGTGTGTTTCCATTATTATAGCACAGTTTGTTCAGATGTCTGTCCATTCTTATCAAAAACATACAACAATAATTATCCTTATGATCTCTGGAGTTGAAACATGAGTTAGGAATTTTTCTGGCTCCAAGGTCTGCCACTCACTTTATTGGCATTTACCAATTATACTAGTCAAGCTAGTGGATCTAAGTCATGCTCCTGAGCTTTGCTGCCATTTCCAGATGCTGGACTCAGTTCACAATGCTGACCCTTGATGGTTTTGGGTCTAAAGTTCTATGTTGTCAAATGTTTTCCATCACATCACAGAGTTCCTAGACTGAGCACTCAAAAAGACTATATCTGTCAGAATTCTGACAACCTAAACTTCAAAAGTCCAAATTCCACTCCTGCTAGGTCTGAGACAAAATCTTTTAAATTAGCCAAAAGAAGTGGAGTTAGAATTTAAAGATGTGTAATGTGCTCTATAGTATAGTGTTTTTTTTGAACAAATCACATTAGAGAGAACTCCCTAGGCAGTTGATAATATATTTGATGAAATATTAAGACTTAATAACCACCCTTACACACAGATGTCCCTTAACTGAAGAATGGATAAGAAAACAAAACAAAACAAAAACAAAAACAAAAAAAACCCCTGTGGTATATATACACAATGGAATACTACTCAGCTGTCAGAAACAAGGAAATCATGCAATTTGCTGACAAATGGATGGAACTAGAAAAGCTCATCCTCAGTGAATTAAACTAGACCCAGATGCACATGGCATCTATTCACATATAAGTGGATTTTAGCAATATAATACAGGATAACTATCCTATAACCAACAGACTGAAAGGAGCAGGAACATAGAATGTGTTACCTATTAGTGGGACACTTTGTCCTAGTGGAGCTACCATGTAGGCCCCAGTGCAAGAAGAAGCTCTTAGCCCTCATATGACTGATGATTTGAGGGGGGGTGATATGTGTGGCACCCCACACCAGAGGAGTAGGATAGATAGGAGAGGGGGTAGAGGGTGGGAGGGTAGGAAAGGCAGAGGTGGGGGAAGAGGCTGGGATGGAGATGTAACTTGAAATAATAAATAAATGTAATAATAATAAAAATCCTTACAAACACCCATGCAGACTGAAATCGTCTCAAAAAATTATGGAGATTCTATCATGTCCCTTTGGTGGATCAGATGTCTGTAGATTATCTGTAACATCACATAACTATTGGGGAAGGTCTAATAACACTACCGGATATGCTGATTTCAATGTGAAGATCTAGTTACCGCCCCTTCTGAGACATTCTCTTGATTGGTTAATAAAAGTCGCTGATAGCCAATTAGCTGGGCAAAAAGAATATAGGAAGGTGGGACTTCCTGAGATTAGAACAGGAGCCCTGTGTTTTAGACAGAGGATTAATTCATTCCACCAGGGGACACAGAAGCAGATAGACAGGTTTGAGAATGCTGGAAGGTAATCACAGGCACATGGCGGTTTGGAATTAAGTGATCCCGGTTAATTTAGAGTAGCTAATTCAGAGTCTGCCCACTAAGGGTTAAGTATTGAAACATTAAAAGGTCTTGGTGTATTTAATTATTGGGGAAAGGACCGTGGCAGTTTATAGGCCGTCAATCCAAGCAATCCAGGGCTGTCAGACTCCAGTCGCAGGTAATTCTACCAGCCTAATATGACAACTTATGCTACTTAATAGTTTAGGTTACAGGTGGTATAGGCCACCCTTGGTCCAGGGCTCTTTCTCCAGTATAAATCAGGCCACTGATTAAGGCAGGCCAGGCCCATCAGCTGATATCCTGCCAGGCCGCCAGCTGCTCTGCCAGCCTAATCTTATAGTTTATACTTATTAATAAAAACAATTGATAATTAAATTGCAGTTTCACATAACATATATCACCATCAAATTAGTGGCAGGCATGATGCTCAGTGGCAGAATTTTGATTAACATGCTTAGGCCCTTGATTTAATTCCCCAGAAACCTTATCCTCTGAAAAAAAATTAAAAAGAAAAGATAGATCATACATACATAAATACTTCATGTATGATCTATAACAAAGATCATAGATCTTTGCAAGATCTATATAAAAATCACAAATACTTCTTCTCAGAAAACCCATGTATAAAGTACTCTCTGGATTTTCCCTTTACTACAAATCCCAGATGCTAGGACAAGAATTTGACACATGCTAGAAGCTTTCTGACAAGCTGTTTGCCTCCTGTTGGAACCAGATGAACATCCATTAGTGGACACATGTTGTTCCCTAACATGAGAAAGTGTTCTAAAACTCTCCCTCTTCCTTTATTCCCTCATTCCTTTCCACTACCTCAAAATAATCTCCACTAAATTAAGGCCATATTTGTGGATCATAAGAGAACATTTCTTTGGTAGCCATAAATGGTAGTAGGTTTTGATTCTTGTGCATGTGCAGGGTGCTCTCCTGAGCAGTTCGGGTCATTTGGCATTGCTGGGAGTCTGGTAATGAATCTCCCTGACAGAGTACATAGCTAGGCAGATCAGACTGGGGAAATGAGTTCTTTAGGAGCACAGGATTGTAGCAGTAAGTATTCGCTGACCCAATATGAAGGAACGTTTCCTTCTAAACAGTGAAATGGAATCTGATAGTCTCTGCTGTTTTCACTGCTCAAAACTGCACATTATCATGGGTGACTTTCTTTTAAATTAACTTGAGTTCTAGTATAACTTTTATTGAAGCAAAAAATTAAATCAAATGTTCCATATTTTGTTAGCAACATATTGGTTAACTGAAAACAATTTCTTTATGGAAAAAAGAACAAATGTCTGAATTTAGAATGACGGAACTGCTCTCTCTCTCTCTGTATATGTGTGTCTATCTAGCTATCATCTATCTATCTACCTACCCATCTATCTATCTATCTATCTATCTATACATTTATCTATTTATCTATCTATCATCTACCTATCTATCTATCTGCATGTGTGTGTGTCTGCCTTTTCCTGTCTTGTTCCTCCTTCCCTCCCATATCTTTCTCATTGTTTTAAAAACTTGAATAGAAGTGAGAATTAGAAGGAGAAGCTTCTCTTGCTTGTTAAAAACCTTCCTGGTTCCACATCTTTGGGAAAGGTACTAAAAAATCTTAGCTAGTATGAATCTGATTCAACTTCCAGAGATGTCTACATGAACTTGAGCTCTCTTTTTCTTTGATTTTCCTTGGACACAGTACTTGCAACCAAAGCAATCTGCAAAATCAGAAGCCAGGAAGCAGCCAGGCTGCATTTGACCTCCTGGCAGAAGTTTGTAAATGGACATAATTGCTTTTGCCAGCCCAAACTGCGTAATCTCTGGTCAGGGTTAGGTTCCATCAAATACTTAGACAGACTGTGGTTTGTACTGCTGGGCTTTGGTAATAGGATATTCACAGGGACCAGGTCACTGACTTAAACCCAGCTGGACCAAGAGTGACCCTTTTTAATCTTCAGATGAAAGCTTGATATATGAGGGAAGTTAGTTGATCTGCTCAGCCAGAATTTTCTGTTCTTGCTAAAGCTCAAATTATGATGGGAAAAACCACTTGGCAAAGCAAGTAGAGGAAATAGAGAAACAGCTCCATTTTGACTTGGCCAAAATGTTAACTGGCCAGTGCAATACAAATCTGTTTTATTAAATGATCTAACAAGGCAGGCACACATATATTTATTTAAATGGGATGGCTGAAGAAGAACATGGGAATATTTACTCTGAATGGTTTTTCTCGCACCAGTCACTTAGCATAAGTCAGAAACCTGAGGAAACAAGATCTCATAAAAATATGAACTTCAAACATTCTGGAAAAGTGAATCTTCTGCTCATTTTAACAAACTTGGTAATAGAATTCCTAATATATGCACTGATTGTTCTCCAGAGTGAAAAGCAAGGGAATTTGAGTGAGGGAATTTGAATGGATGAAGTAGGATATGTTGGATATGAGACATTCTCAAGACAGTGGAAATGGTGAGTCATATTGCACAAAGGCATTTAAGTATTAGAGGAACATAATGATCAGCTGTCTTAAAACTACTGGTGGAAACTGTTGTACATTGAACTTAAAGCAAAAGCAGGTGTTGGCTAGGACAGGGGCAATCATTCTACACTGGAGAAAAGACCCCTGTTAAGATTCCTGTGTTTCAGTGGATGTCCCATACAGAATCTGTTGCGATGATTTTGAGACAAAAGCAAAAATATAAATACACAGGTGTATAAAATTCTCAGAATACTTTTTTTTAGGCTGAGATAGAACAGGTCAGCTGATTCCTATTTGACATCTTTTTACTGAAACATCTGGTTATATATACAGCCTTGAAAAATATCATTTAACTGTCTTTAGCCCACCATGAAATAAAACTTACAATTTTGCAAGCCTTTGTGAAACCGTGTAGGAAGCACATGACATTCTATTGATACATGATAGTACTACAGAAGAGCTAATCCTTGGGAACCCTCTTGTCTCACATGGCAGTTCCCCTTAATGAATGAGACAGAATCAAGTTGGAAAATCAGATCTCCATCTCTGTAGAGGTATATGGGTTGGAAGAACTTTATTTCCCTTGATGAATGTGCTTTGTCCTTATAGTGGATTTTTTGAAAAGGCTCTTTTTAGTGATCATTTGGTCACTAAATTAGTGACACAAAAAAAGCTTTAAGAGACTTTGGTATTTAATAGTGTCCATTGTTATAAAATTTCTCTCTTCAGATGATCAGCCAGGAGACTTATCAAAGACTTTCATGAGCTTTCAAAAAAAAAAAAAACTATGTGCATGAAAACAGAACTATCATCTCCAGTGTAAGATGGTTGAATTAGTGGCAAGCCTATCTCTTGGCATGTAAAAACTCCTTGCTTCAACTGCAGACAGACTTCTGTCCAAAAAGGACAAAACTTGGTAGCAGGGAAGTTGACAGCCTAGCTCTGCCAAGACAGGGTAGGTTAGTCCTTCACAAATCCCTGCTCTACAATAATAAATGTCTGTCAGAGAAACAGGACCAAAAGGCTGAAGACTGATGCTGGAATGTATGGAGAGAAAATGGGAACTGTCCAAGTAGTCACTGGTTTGTCATTTCTTAGTTTTGGAAGCTTTGGCCCTGCACTTCCTATATAATCAGATATATTTATCCTTCTCAGCTCTCTGAGGTGGTTGAAGAATAGACAGTTTGAGTCTCATAGCTAAATTTTGAGTTGTTTAGGAATCAAGAGGGCGTTCTAGATCTAAGAAGATGGTTATAATAGTGATGCAAGTTAGTATGAAAACTAAGTCAGTTATAGAACTATAAACTCATGGAGATGGTTAGAAGGTAGAAGGTTCAAGTCAGGGCCCAAATATGTATGAACTGGACATTGGGAAGGTATACTGGGCCATTTAACTCTCATAAATGTGACATATTTAATTCTGTTGTTTTGTATAGAATTTACTGTTATAAGAGAAAGAACCATTTGTTGGAATGAAAAGAGAAGCTGTTGGGGGGGGGAGAGGGTGAAAGGGTGGGACAGGAAGGGGGAATAGGGAAGGGTTTGTGACTGAGATGTAACTTGAAGAAAAAAAATAAAGTACTTATAAAAAAAACAGAACTATCATAACAGAAAATGTGACAGTAAACTTTGAAAGAATTTGTTGCACTTTGGATGGACGTCTACACCCGGTGAGAAAAAACTGAAAAGGAAAGCCAAAATAGGCTGGGCATATCCCAAGAAAGGGCCCATTCATACACAATGACACTTAAACTGAAAATGAAGAATCAAAAAGTATTGAGAGAAGCAACATGAAGCAAGCTATAACAGATGAGTGGGTGTTAGTATCTTTGGCTAGGATGATATCCATGCATAGGCTTGAAAATCCAGCCCCATCCTGTTCTTTCTTCAATGTTTCTCGGTTAAATTTTAAGCCACTCATTTTATTTACCTTCAGTTTTCATTAAATTTTTTCCACATCTTTTTGGTTTAGAAAATTCCCTTTTCCTTTCATATATTTTTCTAATATATACTGAATGCCATGACCTTCAGGAATAAATGGGATAATAATCATCCCCCCCCTCAAAAAATCATGCCCCTTATGTGCTGCACTTAATCAGCCCCAGAACTCACACCCAAGAACTTGCCTGAAGATCAATTAGCATTTAGGCCACATTTTCAGGACTTGGAGATCACATTCACTCTGCAAACCTACACCACATGCTTTGCTAATTGGCTCTGCTGGAAGCTTAAGAAGAAAGACTGGAGACTCAGTGCGCAAAGAAGGCTGACAATGCCTTCGCACAATGGTTCTCAACATGAGTTGTAAATTAGAGCTGTGGAGGAGGATGTGCCTGTGTGGCAGTTCAGTGACATGAAATGTTCAGTGTTTTGCCAAAACAACCCAAAACAGGGAGACAAAAATCAAGGAACAAAGTTTGGAACAGGAATTTGTATTTTGTACCAGCCTCCCAAAACAGACTAAGAAGCAATTATTCACTAAATATGTAGAGTAGAGGAGTGCAAATGTGAAGATGGTGTAATGACATTGTGTCAAATGGATTCCTGTAACTGTACAGGGGCTCAGTCTTTGATTCATGCCAGTTAGCTTCAGCTGATCAGTTTCTATTTCTGTGACAAAGCCTTGGATTATCACACTGTTTGTCTCCTAGTAGTTGAAAGGAACAGCGGCAGCTAGCTTTGTTGTTTATCAGAATATTTTGATTTTATAACTTCAAATCCAAATATAGGAATATTTTCCTGACTAGAGGTCTCTGTAGATAAGGAAAAAGAAGCATTCGTATTGGGGATAGTTATTCCCCTAGACAGTGGAGTTGGTCCAGATAATCAAGGTCCCAAGAAACAATTTGCAAGAAACAGAATGGGGCCAATGGGAATTGGGGTTAATTGGAAGGATGCACTGGGGAGAATGGAGATGCAGGAACTGTCTCAGAGGCTGCATCAAGAGCCTCCTAGAATTGGACAGTTACTGTGTTTTCATTTTAATTCTAGCTATAAATGCAGCTTTGGATTCCCAGTAGCAATTAAAATTGTCTTAACACTCAACATCAATTTCTTGCCTTTCTTGTGACTCCCTGTACTTGCTTTCTATCAGAAGACAAGAAAGCCAAACGAATTTCCCTGACACAGTCTGTCATTTGCTTCACTGGCATTCCAGTTTACTTCTCCCTAAGAAACAGTATTGCAACTATAATGGCCTCAAATTAAAATGTGATTATTTGAAACTCTTTCCTCCTACTTCCACCAGGCCCAGTTACAGTATTTATAAGACCTGGGAGAAGCATATGAATGTCCCCCTCTCCTACTAAGTTTCACCTCTTATCTTTCCATGCCCCTGTATCTTACATTAAAAAAAAATCACATTGCACATGTGTGAACCCACAGAATCTAGGTCCAATCTTCATACAATACAATGTATCATGTATCTCCTTTCCTACATTTCCTAGCAATGTTCATTCCTCAGTGATATCAAGAAGCCATCATCAAAACAACCCCTACCAGTACTCAAATGGTATCAGAGACATTGGGTTAAGGAAATCCCCTGGCTTCAAAAAACTTAATATAACATATAAAAGGCCCCCATGACCACATCCTACTTATTATATATATATATATATATATTTATCATATATATTTATAAATATATGTATATTTATATATATGTATATATATATTTATCATATATATATATGATAAATAAGATCAGGATTGCATACAGTGTCTTAACATATAAAGTTGAAAACCATTGAAGAACATAATTGATATTGACCTCTCTCTAGCTACTACATACCTGTGCATATATGCCCACACAAACACAAGCACATGTATACAGATGCTCCCAACAACAAAAGCCACCTATTTTATTATTATATGATATAAAAATATCAACAGGAAGTAGAATCACTGAAGGCACAAGCCTCTGGTTGTGTCTGTGAAGAATTAGCTAGATTAGGTTAACAGAAGCAGGAAGACTTACCCTCAGTGTGGCAGGTACTGTTCCAGTTCCATTAATTGGGTCCTAGGAGAAAGAAACATGATCACTAGCATTCATCACTTTTCTGTTCTTCTTGGCTATAGGTCAATGTAAGTAGCTCATGTTCATGCCAAGATGTAGTCTCTGTTAGAATTGGCTGTAACTTTAAAGCGAGTCAAAAAAAAATTTGTTAAACTTTAAGATGCCCTGTACTTCCTATAAAATCAGATATATTTATCCCTCTCAGGTCTCTGAGGTGATTGAAGAACAGATAGCTAGAGTCTCATAATTAAATTTTGAGTTGTTTAGGAGTCAAGAGAGTGTTATACATCTAAGAAGATACTTTTAAAATTGTGTTGCAATTAGTATGAATGTTGAGTCAGATATAGACCTTTAAACTCATGGAGATGTTTAGATAGTAGAATGTTAAAGTCAGGTACCAAATACATATGGACTGGTCATTGGGAATGTATGTTAAGCCATATGACCCTCATAACTGTGGCCTAATTACCTCTGTTGTACTGTATTGTATTTACTACTATAAGAGAAAGAGCCATTTGTTGGACTGAAAGGGGAAACTGTAGGGGGAAATAAGATATACCTTTAACTTAAAAGAAAAAAAAAAGGGAAGAGGATGGGGGTTTGAGGGTGGGAGGGTGGGACTGGAGGGGGAATAGGGAGGGGACTGCGATTGAGATGTAACTTGAAGAAATAAAAAATAAAGAAAAAAAAATTTAAGATGATTTTGTCTCAATATGGGTAAAGTAATGAATAAAGTGCCCTTCTCCTTTTCTATAGAAGGCAATATTTAAAGTATCTATTTCTATTACCATAGTAGCCCCTACTCCAGCTATTACTTTTCTGAGAAACTAGTAGAAAATCACATTTAAGTATTAAAGGATCAACTTTTAAAGATGATGTTCTTCTCATTTCAAGCTATCTGAATAATTCAATCTGTAAATAACATAAGTTAGATGACTTGTGTCATAAGAATCTCTTCCTCACATTCTAGAGGCCAAGATGTCTATGAACAGGACTTGAGCTGATCTAACACCTAGTGAAAGCCTATTCTGTGGTTTGTACACAGTTGCCTGTTAGGTCTATCAGTGCTCCACTTAAGTGAAGTTACCTTTAAAAGCCTCATCTACAAATACCATTCCACTGTAGTTTCATTTTAGCATGGAAATGGGGAAGATAAATATTCAGTCTACAGTACAACTCAAATCTGTAGTAAAGGGCAGAAATCCCCAGTTCTGAGACTACAGACATTAGTGCATCGGATCCAACACAGGTCCTCATGCTTGTACGGCAAGTAGTTTATTGAGCCACCTCCTACCTCTAAATTAGGTTTCCTTAAACACAACAATGTAGGGTCCTCTCCAGGGCCCTAAACGAAAGTATTCTTGAACCCTAATCCTAATTATCAAAATCTCATAGGATTAATGGGAAGTACACATCTTAAGCATCTTCTCTGTGCTACATACAGTTATCTGAAGACTGGGAATTTCAAATACCTTTGCATTGTCAATTGATTTTAGCATATAATGAGGGAACATAAATACTACCATCTACAACATGAGTCAAATCTATTCTAAAGAGCAAAAATAAGAAATAGTCAAGATGTAATAGCCATTGGTACCTTCAAAAGCAGCAATAAAAATGAAAGATAGCAAGAGGATACATAGGGAAGAATTTTTAACATGCACTGAAAACACTGATGTTAGAGTCATTTCCAGGCCTGATCATGTATTGATCGAGCCAAAGGTAGTTTTGTATGTCACTTTCAGAACATTATTATTTGCATTCTAATCATTCTCATATAGGACATTTCTCATGTTGAGGTTGGTTGTGAAATGTGTACTGGATTCTTTAAAACTACTAAGCTCTCAAGAAACATGGTCATCTCTGCTAACAATTCACTTTTCCTGTCACTTATCCAGTATCAAATATTCAGATTAATTACATTCATTCATCAGAACTGAATATCAGTTTTGGGTTACCTCATTAACTTGTTTGGCTTCATGTTTAAAAATATGGATATATATGTTAGTTTATGTATAATTGTGTTTTACCTTCATAAATGTCCATGCACATTACACATCCAGAGCCCAAGGAGTTCACATCTTCTGAAACTATAGTTACAGATTATTGTTAGTAGCCATATGATGCCTTCAAACAAAACCCAGATACTCCGTAACAGCAACAAATTCTCTTCACTGTTGTACCGTCTCTTGCTCTTTAAATAATGAAGTAAATGTGATAAAAATGATAATCTTTATTATTCATGTTTCTGAATCTTAAACCATTAGGATAGAATTTATACCATGGGCTTATTAAGAAAAATTATGATATTACTCCAATGTTTGCTTGAACAATAGTTTCTACAGTAACCTTTTATTTTATTCTTGTTTGTTTGTTTGGGTTTTTGTTTTGTTTGTTTGTTTTTTAACCTTCCCTGAAAATGGGTTCCATACTTGCTATCTATATCCTGTTTACCTGTGGATAGAAAACAGAGAATCTGTTGCTGTGATATCCAGCAGATGGGAAACACTTGATCAATGTACACATATTTTTTTTCAGAAAATTTTTATTGATTTATTTTTTCAAGTTACATCTAGATCAAAGTCCCCTCCCTTCTCCCATCCTGGTCCCTCCTTCCCTTGCTTCCTCCCTCTTCTTCATCTCTGTCCTTTCCTCTCTCCTTCTTCTTGGATAAGGGGAGCCTCCACATATCAAAATCTCTCAGTTCATCAATCATATGAGGGCTAAGAACTTCCTCTTGTACTAGCACTTGATATGGCAACCCAGCTAATGTAACAGGTTCCACTAACAACCAGCAGGGTCCATGACTCAATTTTGGGTGGAGTTTTTCATGCAGAGTTATCTTAGGCTCCTGTCTGTTTGGGCCTGTGGGTTGTAGGATAGTTGTCCCGTAGTATATGGTTAATATACACTTATAAGAGAGTACATACCATGTGTATCATTACTGAAGAGACGGAAATTCAGCTTGCTAGGTTTAGAGGCAGGCACTATATTCATTGAACAATCTTACCAGCCCTAACATCTTATGACTCTAAAGTAAGTGAGTCAGTAAATACATAAAGAAGATAACAGTGAAAAGTAAACATGAGTGAAGGAAACCTATGAATGCCCTATATTTTTAATGACAAGGGAGCTGAAGTGCCTAAACCAGCAGATCAGCTACAGGTTGCCCTGGTCTCCCACTCCTTAAACATATTCCTCATGCCATTTTCAGAGAAGATAAAATAAACTGGAGACCATGGAGAGTGCATTTAACTGTTGAACTTCTAACCATATATTTTTTAATCTATTTAAACTTATGAAGAAAGAATTATAAAGATACAAATAATGTAGCTCATAGACATCATATATGGGTGGGACTAATGATTGTCTAACTAGTTTGGAAGTGTGTATGACAGGTTTTGGTACCATGAAAGCCAATCCTGAGAGAGAGGGTGTTCAGCTTGGTTCCAACTCATGTGTCTCTGGAACCTGTTTCTGAAATTCATGATGTCTTCAGCAATGGGGACTTGCCTTCCATCTCCATTGTATAACCAATGGCAGTATAAATAGGCTACATATTTTTGGAGTCTCTTAGATAGTTCTGATCAACAACTCAAAAGAGAACTTCTCATCCTCTGGTAATGGGACATTGTTACGTGGTCTTTCCCTCTTTAAGGAAGCATAGTCAGCTGAGATAAGAAAAATTAATAAAACTATATATGCATATTTATAGATTGAATCACACATTATAGTTTTTTAGGTATTGTTTAATAGTTTGATTCATTGTGGCTCTTTCAGCCATGCAGGTTGTTATTTTACCTACCTTCCTCCTTCTCATGTATTTGCTTCCATCCCACTTCCATAAGAAACCCTACTTCTTTCCTTTTTCACAAACAGATCGCTTGTATATGCTGTTCCCTTTTATTGTCCTCCCATCTTTTCTATGCTGTGTGGTACTAGAAATTTAGCTAAATAATCACAGTGCATGAAATCGTGGTTATTGGAGGAAAATCTACAATACTAATTTACTAAACCAGCATACCCCCTAACAGTAGTCTGTAAACATCTGTCCTTATACACAGAGATAAATGTAGTCTTCACCCCTCATCTAGGAAACGTGCAGACCACAGATTGCTTTAGATGAAGACCAGTACAGAAAGACACAATCAATGATATGCAGAGTTGTGTGGGACAGTCACAATGAATACATCTATAAAATATTGTCACAATTAAGGCTCAGAGAACATTGAGGGTGATGATGTGGAAAGTCCATAAAAGGCAGAGGACCAGGGACTTTGCAGTGAGACAATGTCTCCTAGTAGCATCAGAAGTTACACCACTAAAGTTTGAATAACATGACTACCTAAACATGAGCTGAACAAGGTAAAGACAAGGACATGCCACAGTGAACAAGGAAAAATCCACAAGGCATTGAACCTAACAAAAGTAGGTTTGTAGCAACCTTACACATAGGTAGCAGCGAAAAGCTGGAAATGGGAAACATATTCTTCCAAAAAGAAGGGCACACCAATTGGTTATCCAGTGCTAAATGTCAAACCAGGAAACATACAAGCAGGTAACATTATATGTACTCTACCTCACAGGTTACATTTGGAAATATAGGAAATATATACATATATTCATGTTTGTGTGTGTGTGTGTGCATGTGCAATAACAATTACTAAGAAAATGGCCATAAGTTTGAAGGAGTGTGAGAATGAGTACATGGGAGGATTTTGAGAGGGGACAAGGAAGGGAGAAATGCTGTCAATAAACAACAGTATCAAAAAAATAAACAATAGCCGGGCGTAGTGGCGCACGCCTTTAATCCCAGCACTCGGGAGGCAGAGGCAGGCGGATCTCTGTGAGTTCGAGGCCAGCCTGGTCTACAAAGCGAGTCCAGGACAGCCAGGGCTACACAGAGAAACCCTGTCTCGAAAAGCCAAAAAAAAAAAAAAACAATAACAACAATAAAAACTGAAATGACTACAACTCAACCATCATGAGACTTTACACAAGTTCCTTGTTATAGATAAATGCAAAGATGAATGTCTTTTTCCTATAGAAAAGCAAGCAAACAAAAATAATCTATTAGAAAATGCATAGATTTGTATAGTTTCTCTTGATTGGAATAGCATTAAATGAGTTACTGTTTAATTATTTCTTTGATATTACAGAACATTTCATTAATAGATATTGTTTTCTGTTGTTTGGAGCATAATGTAGGATTGAACTCTGAACTTTCTTCAATTAGTTGGGACCATGTGACTTTTTATGATAAAGAACAGCTCATAGAAGCTACAAATACCATTAATATGTAGAAACATAAAGGACAGTTCTTGAGCCATTATATTCTCTTACCCTTGCTGTGCTGGCCCTGAAGGCATTTGGTAAAACCCTGAGTTTGGCAATGAGAAAGCTTGACTCCAAACAATGCTACACCTGCAAACTGAACAAATAACTGATATTAGAAGCAAACTACTGAGATTCTGTCCTTGTTACATTATGAAACTTACCACTCTAGACTAATAAAAAAGATGCTGTCTGTGTTGAGAGGAAATTACGTTTAAAATGAAAAGAAATGACATAAAAGTAAAACACCTTCATTTGTATTCTGTCTGTGCTAGTTTCCTGAGTTTACATTCTGTTCTCCCATATCTTGACCACTGAAATGTATGTATTAGATACACTAATAAAACTGGATTTTGAAAAGCTTGTTGCACATAAGAGATTTAGCAGTATATTTTATGTTAGCATTTTATTGTGATTAATTTGGATTATTTTTGAAAATAAAGAAACTGATTAATAAGGGAATATAATAAAGGATTAATTATGAGCTTGAGATTGTTATATATTGGACTTTGGTGCTATATATCCATGAAACTAGAGTCAATGTTGGCATTGTCACTCTTTCCACATATATATTGGGAAAATAATAAATACATGTTAAATAAATCTAGTTGAAAACATTCTATAAATTGCTTTTTAATCTATAATATATTTTCTTTAGGAACCACTATGAAAGAGAAATCAAATAATTTTTAGTTATCTTCCTATAAATAGTATGTGCTCAAGAAATGAGAAACTAATATTTAATTGTTACTGTGTAAAACTCACACAATTTAACTTTAGCTGTGGCAAAAGCTCTTTGTAGAAGAGAAGAGATCACCTCAGTTCGCTAGCCTCATCCTCAACCCTGCAGCAGAACACCTGTAGCAGTCTTCCTGCCTCCCATCTTTTGTGGATCCCAAAGTTCTTCCTCTTCCTCCAGCCTCCCTTCCTGTACTCAGCTCAAACAGGCTACCCTGACTAACCCAAGAGCTGTTCCTGCCAGGGCAACCAGTAGGCAGACTATGGATTCACAGCTCCCCTTCTGCTCCTGCAGATCCTATCCTCCCATTCTCATCTCCAGTTCTGTAGCAGAAAATCTGCTATGATCTCCCTTTCTTCTCTGATTCCATCCCCCAATGGATCACAAAGATATTTTCCAACCTTGAAGAAGGTTGTAAAGAAGGAAATATCCCAACTCAGCCAAGTATCCTAGTGTCCACCATCAAGAGGGACTTCCTGTGAACACATCACCTGAGCGGGTCAGGGCAACAGGTACTCTAACTGCAGTCATTAACCATTTAATCCTTTCATCCAAACCCAATAATCAAGTCTCATCCTTATCTCTGAAACAGAACACCTACTGCAAACTTCCTTCCCCCTCTGACCACATATCATGTGGATCCCCTAGACTTTCTCCTCATAATTTCTCTCTCCTCTCCCCCCATATCTCTCTCTCTCTCTCTCTCTCTCTCTCTCTCTCTCTCTCTCTTTCTCTCTCTGACTCCAGAATGCACTCCCTGCTGACCCACAGATCACTCCCAACAAGGAGGCAGGTAATTTGTCTCTACATCTCCTCCCTCCTTCTGTTCCTTTAGATTCAAAGTTCCAGTCTCATCCCCCATCCTATAGCAGACCCTTTGGGGATATCTCTCCCACTCTTCCAAGGAAAAAAAATTATCAAATCCTTGTTGAACATTCTGTTCTTCTACTCCCAGTGAATCCCTAGCCTATTCCCACTCCTAAGTGTCTGCTCTCAATACCGATACCTAGAAACTTGGAACCAGAGTCTGTAACTATAAGGTCCAAAGAAAATTCTCTACCAGGCCATATTCATGTTCTCTGAAAATCCAGAGAAGACACAGAAACCAAAGAATAAAATGCTCACCCAGTAAAGACAAAAATCAGCACCTATACCTATAATCACCCCAATCCCAAATCTCTAGGCACAATTAATAGCAGCCATGGCACTGTAGCCCATCTATCCTACCACAGCAGGCCCTGAATACTCCAACATAGCTGAAGCAGATGAAAAGACTTTAAAACAGACTTTATGAATATAATAGAGGTCCTTAAAGAGGAAAATAATAATCCCTTAAAGAAACCACAAAAACACAAAACCCATTACTAAAGCTTAAATCAAACATCGACCCTCACACATTGATAGTGGAAGTCTTCAATGTCCTACTCTCACCAACAGACAGGATATACAGACAAAAAATAAACACTGAAGTGGCCAAATGTTATAAACCAAATGTACTATCAGGTATTTACAGAATAATTCCCCCAAATGCAAAAGAATATACCTTCTTCTCTGTGCAATATGCAACTTTCTAAAAATTGACCACATAGTTGACATAAAGCAAATGTCAACATATATAAGAAAACTGAAATAACTCTCTGCATCAGATCACCAAAGACTGAAGCTGCATATCAACAAAAGCAGAAAGTTTATAAACTCATGGAACTAAATAACTCTCTGTCAAATGAAAAAAATGACAAAAATAAATATAAAACTTTCTAGAATTCAATGAAAATGAACATACAGCATACCTATACTTATGGAACACAACAAAAATGGTCAAATTCATAGCACTAAATGCCTATATAAGGTAAATAAATAATAAAATAAGGTGAATAGAGCCCATGCTAGCAAGTTAAAATCGCAGCTGAAAGCTCTAGAATAAAGAGAAGTAAGCAAAGCGAAGCACATACAAGAGGATTAGATTACAAGAAATAATCAAACTGAGTGCTGAAATCAATAAAATGGAAAGAGGTAATACAGAGAATAAATAAGAAATACTTATTTATTTTAGAAAAATCAACAAGATAGACAAAACTTTATCCAACCTAACTAAAATGAAAACAGACACTATCCAAATTAACAAGTTCAGAAACAACAAGGCTGGGGACATAACACTAAGATCAAAGGAAAACCAGAAAATCATAAGACACACTCTAAAAACCTGTACTCCACCAAATTGGAAAACCTGAAAGAAATGGATAATTTCCACAGTAGACATCACTTACCAAAGTTAAATCAAGATCATATAGGAAACTTGAATAGACCTATAACCCTCAGTGAAATAGAATTGGTCACTAAAAGACTACCAACCAAAAATTCTCATGGACAGAGGATTTAAGCACAGATTTCTACCAGACTGTCAAAGATGAGTTATTTGTAATACTACTCAATTTACTACACAAAATAAAAACAAATTTAGACTACCAAATTAATTTTGTGAGGCAACAGTTACCCTAATATTTAAACCACATGAAGACCCAACAAAGAAAGAAAACTATAGACCAATTTTCATTATGAATATAAAAGCAAAAATACTTAAAATACTTGTGAACTTAGTCCAAGAACATATCAAAAAGATCATCTATCATGATCAAGCAGACTTCATCCAAGAGATGTAGGGATGGTTCAATATATGAAATCAATAATTGTATTACCCCATATAAACTACAGAAAAAAAACCCACAAAATCATCTCATTAGGCTCAGAAAAGGCCTTTGACAAAACCAACATCCATTTATGATAAAAGTCCTGAAAGATTGGGGGTATAAAGGGCAAACCTCAACATAATAAGGCACTGACAGCAAGCCTATAGCCAACATTCACCTAAATGGGGAGAAAATCAAAGCAATTCCACTAAAATCAGGAAAAAGTCAACAATGTCCACTTCTTCATAACTATTCAATATAATACTTGAAGTCTTAGCTAGAGCACTAAGACAAGTGAAGGAGCTCAAAAGGATAAAAATTGCAATGGAAGAACAATGCAAAGAATCTTTATTTGCAGATAAATCGATAGTATAAATAAGTGTTGCTAAAACTTCTGTATGGGAACTCTTATAGCTGATAAATATTTTTTGCAAAGTATGTGGGTACAAGATTAACCCAGAAAAATTATTAGCTCTTCTAGATACAAGTGACTAATGGACCGAGGGAGAATCAGGGAAACACCTTTAATAATAGCCTAAAAAATATCTTGGGTAACTCTAACCAAGCAAGTAAAATACTTGCATGACAAAAACTTTGTTTTTAAAAAAAAATGAAGAGTGAAAGATGTTCCATGTTCATTAATGTATAGTTGGATTTATAAGGTAAACATGGTCATCTTACCAAAAGCAAGCTACGGATTCAATGAAATCTCAATCAAAATTCCAACAAAATTCTCTTCAGATCTTGAAAAGACAATTCTCAACTGTATAATGAATTTTTTTCCATTTGGCCCAAGGTACTAGAATAATGACTCCTAGAATCAAAATATATTATATATCTCAGCCATATAGCTAGGCTCATTTGCTGACTAGCACATAACTTAATAACCCATTTATTTTAATCTAAGTTCTACCACATGGCTGATTATCTCTGTTCTGCTTCATGAATCTGCCCTCCATCATGTCCTGGGAGAATCCTCCCATGTCTGTCATTATCCAAGAATTCTTTTTGCCTATCATATGTCCCACTTTCTATTCTACCCTTTCCTATAGGCCATAGGATTTTTTATTGGCAGGTAATACATCCATGTGATACATATGACATTCTCTCTATAATTCCCCCTTTTAGTCCAATGAAAGGCTCTTTTTCTTATAATAATACACCTTACACAATAATAACAATTATGAAAACTATTAGGTAAGATTTACATTCACAATGTCCAGTCCATATGTAGCTTGAAACTTTGGAGAAAATATTGTATTATTTACCTTATCTTGGTGAGCTCAGAATTCTGTACCTAACTCATTTTTTATCCTAAATTTCATTATCAACCTAACATTATCTTCTTGGAACTAAAAACATCTTCTTAAATCCTAAAAAATTTAAACTTAACTATAAGACTATAAGTATCTAATATTCCACCCCATTAGAGACTTGAGAAGGAATAAATATTACCCGAGTATGTAGGAAGCGTAGGCAAACAGTTTCCAATACTAAATAATTGGCAGAGAATATTAGACTACCTGAACAGTTCCCAAAATTCTCTTATAATGTGAGAACATCAATCTTCAGCATTCTGGTCCAGTATGTATCTGACAGAAATTATTTGTGAAGCAGGAATTATGAAGGACTGCTTACCTTGTCTTGGCAAAGCTCATAAGTCAGCTTCTCTGTGTCCATGTTGGTCCATTTTGGACACTGTAATGTCAGCAGTTGAAGCAAGGACATTTCTTTACTCAGTGGTAGTTTGCCACAATCGAAACAAACTCTATATGTAAATTTTTCTATGCTCATCTTCTTCTTTGAAGTTGGATGGGGGTGCTGCTAGAAGCTGACATTTTTCATTATCAAAAAGTCTTAAGTTAATAAAAAAAAAGTCTTGAAATTTCCTATTCTGTAGGTCTCTGAAGTTTTTGAAGACCATCTGTCTATCTATAGCACATCTGAATAGGCAAATGGTGTTTATTTATAACTATTTACTATCTGTTCAACCTAGGAAGACCATTTCTGTGATAAACTAAAGCAGTATTCGACATGACCATGAGTTTGATTTTCTATGAGTTTGATTAACTTGCATTTTTAAACTATCCTAAATAGTTTTTAATAGCAGCTTTTAGAAGGACTGGAACTAAAACTTGCATTTTTAAATGAGTTGAATAGGAAAATACATTATACAGGAGACATAACATACAGTTGTCGCAACAAAAATAACTTTAATTTTTATATCAATATACAAAGATCTATACCAATGTAAGCAAAAATAACCTTAATTTTGTATCAATATAGAAAAATCTTTACTAATATAGGACTTTTGGCTTGTTAATGTTTTCTAGATTAAAAGTGGATTCAGTATTCTATCCTTTTATCCCTATCATTCCTACATCATTTCTATATTTTATTCCTATATCCCCCATTTCTTCTTTTCCACCATTTATCCCTACAAAAGAAAGAAGAATACAGAAAAGAAAAAAGAAAAAAAATCCCTGACTCTAGCCTCCTATACATATTTTCCTCCCTGATCTAGGCCATTAACTACTTGCAACCAACACCCTTAAATGACAACAAACATCCATAACCCAGCAAATGATTAAAAAAAAAAACAAAAACAAAACAACAAAACAACTACCTACTCCACATTTTGGGAATTAGGAGTCATTCTCTTAAAATTAATTCCTGCTGATTTTTGACATAGTATTCCTTTTAGGTGCACAGAAAATTCTAAGAAATTCCCATTTCTTAGAATATTGCCATTGTCTTAGGAAACCTAGCTGTGATATTTGCTGCCAGTCTCTACATGCTCTGAAAATGCAGGCTTTAATGATATCCTGACTGGAAAGGCTGAATGTAATGAGCTAGCTGTTTTGAAGTTGTACTGGAAGGAAGTTTTGATGAAACAGCAACTGAGGCAGTCTGAGCCTGGATCAAGCAGGATGCTGGAATAAAAACATCTCAGTATTTTAGCATCCTGGAGGGTGAATCTTGTCAAGGCCACCTCCATTCCATTTGTGTCTTTTCCCTTTGTTCAATATATAAAAGCTCACAAGTAATATATAGTTTTGTAATTACATATATATGAAATGTGACATGTGTGGAGATCAGTTACAGATGAATCTCTGCTCTTTGTTTGAGCAAGTGACAGACATCTGTCTTTCTTCATAACGTAGTTTGGACTGCATAAGTAAAGTGCAATACTGATGTCCATTCATGTCATGTGAAAGGATGATATGTGATAATAATTCATGAGGACTCTGTAGCAAACAAGATTTATTGGCTATGCATAGACATTCATATCTCAGCCACTCTCAGATCTCTCACGCACATACTTGTCTTGTTCTTTCTCCTTGATTTCTTCCTGTCTGCAGCCAAAATCTTTAGAGTTTCTCCCCTGTCAAATATGATTTCCAACAGTTTTGATGGAAGAAGCAGCATTTGTTTTCCTGTTGAAACAAATGCAAAATCTTCTCCCAGCATTACATATCTCCTTTCTTCCATTCTGGAGTTAATTAGACTTCCATAGGTTAGTCTAATTCCACAGTCTTTTCTAAAATCCCAGTACTTTTTAATGTTAATGCTACCTGTTTCATTGAATTTTAGAAAATTCAAAGTCAGCAAAGCATCATTTAATCTATCCCAGGGAAATTCTTTATCCCCCTTCTGTTCGATGAGAACCTCCTTTAAATTCTTGTTAGATCTTTGTGTAATTGCTTGACTTGTAGTATTATAAGTTAAATCTGTAACAACTTTAGCCATAATATCTAAAAAAAAAAAAAACTGTTCTATTCTAATGGATATTTATAACAAAGCATCATCAGCTTTCATCTGTAAAGGCATTTTCCTCAAAGCATGACTAGCTCTCTCCACAATTGCTTGTCCTGTAGGACTGTGTGGTATATTCACATGTTTCACATTACAACATGCAAAAAATGTCATTTTACCATTGACATATTCTGGAACATTGTCGGTATCAATTTATGCAGATATTTCCATAATCGTCATAACTTCTAATGAATGTGCAATCTCAGAAACATCTTTTTCAGAGTTCAAAATAGAAGTCCATTGGAATTCTGGAAATGTATCAATGGTATCGTGCAGTAACATGTGTCCATATCTTAATTCTAGAAACTGTGAAAAATGAAACACATGGTTTCCTGTATGACATTGCTGTAAGGCAGCATCAATGAGTACAATGTGGATTTTTAACTCAATATAATGCATCTTTATGGGTTGCAATTCTAACTTTTGATAACCCTGTGGATTTCTCTCATTTGAAAATATCCTCTCTGTTGTTATTGTAAATTCCAGAATAAGGCCATTGCAACTCTGGGAAAATGTTCCTTTTAAACTGTTGTGTGTTTGTAGGCTTCTCAGCCAGCACATGCCTATAGTGGCCAGCTTCTCCCTTCAGCTCAGTCTCTAAGGCTGCAGCCCTGGCCCTACCTTCTTCATGCTTGGCCAGTCCTCCCCAGTCTGCTGCACTTCTGCAAAGCTTCAGGCCTTCTCCCAAAGCTGCTGGGGCCATAGCAGGTTGGCTTACATTCCTACTCCCTACTGGGTGTTTATGGGCCTCCTTCCTCCCCAGCAGCAGATTTTCTATGAGCAAGAGCCTTAAAACAAACAAACAAACAAACAAAAAAACCAACCTCATTCCGTATATTTCCCACTACCTCTCTACAGGGTTTCCTGAACTTTGTGTAGAAAAACTGCCTTCTGAATCTCTTTTCTTGAGCTCATATAGCTTTGCTGTTTTGGGAAGCTTTTCACCTTCAGGGCATTGTCTAAGTCTTTAGTCTCATTTCTCTCCTTTCAAAAGAGTCCAGGCCTCCTGTTTAGCTAGCTTGACTTTTCCCCACCTTTCACTCAGGCCTTCTCAGGCTGTAAGCTTGGATAACGTGCCTATCACATTGGATGCTGTCTACATAATGTTTGTTTTTCCACTTGGCCTCAACCTCCCAGAATAATGACTCTGACACTCTAAATATATTTACAGATACCTAGGCCATATAACTAGGCTCATTTGCTGACTAGCTCATAACTTAACCCATTTATTTATTCTAATCTAAGTTCTGCCACGTGGCTGGTTACCTCTGTTCTGCTTCATGCATCTGCCCTCCTTCAGGGCAGGTCCAGGAAGAATCCTCTGATGTCTAACACTATCCAAGAATCCTTTCTGCCTACCATATGTCCCACCTTCAATTCTACCTTCTTCTATAGGCCATTGTTCTTTTTTTTAATGTATATTTACTACTTCAAGTTGCATCTCCCTCACAGTCCCCTCTCACCAACCTGCCCCCCCCCCCCCCCCTCACTCTCCCACCTATCCTACTCCTCGGAAGTGGCTTGTCCCTTCATATAAGTCCTCCTCAGTTCAACACTCATATGGGGGATAAAAGCTTCCTCTTCCACTGGGGTCTTACATGACAACTCCATTAGGGCAAAGTATCCCACTATCAGGTAACAAAGTGTAAATTCCTGTTCCTTTTGGTGTGTTGGTTTTAGGATAGTTATCCTTTACTACTTGGCTAAAATCCAATTAGAAGTGATTAGATGCCATGTGCATCTTTCTAAGTTAGCTCACTCAGGATGAGCTTTTCTTTCTTTTTTATAATGCTTGTTTATTACATTAAGTTACATCTCCACAGGAAATCATTCAATTTGCAGCCAAATGGATGGAACTAGAAAAGCTCATCCTGAGTGAGCAAACACAGGATGAGCTTTTTACATTCCATCCATTTTACTACAGATTGCATAATTTCCTTATCTCTGATTGCTGAGTAGTACTCCATTGTGTAAATGTACCACAGTTTTTTTTTTTTAATGCATTGTTCTATTGTGGGACATCTGGGTTGTTTCCAGTTTCTAGCTATTATAAAATAAAGCTGCTATGAACATAGATGATGATATGCCCTTTTGGTTTGGTGAGGAATATTCTAGATGTATACCCAAAAGTGGTATGGCTGGGTCTTGAGGTAGAGCTCTTCCAAGTTTTCTAAGATATCACCAGACTGATTTCCAAAGTGGTTGTACAAGTTTTCTCTTCCTTCAGCAATGGAGGAGTGTCCCTCTTTTTCCACACTCTTGCCAGCATGTGCTGTCATTTGAGGTTTTTTTTTTTTAATAAGTACTTTATTTTTTTTTCAAGTTACATCTCAGTCGCAAACCCTTCTCTATTCCCCCTTCTTGTCCCACCCTTCCACCCTCTTCCCCCCCCAACAGCTTCTCTTTTCATTCCAACAAATGGTTCTTTCTCTTATAACAGTAAATTCTATACAAAACAGCAGAATTAAATATGCCACATTTATGAGAGTTAAATGGCCCGGTGTACCTTCCCAATGTCCAGTTCATACATATTTGGCCCCTGACTTTAACCTTCTACCTTCTAACCATCTCCATGAGTTTAAAGTTCTATAACTGACTTGGTTTTCATACTAACTTGCATCACTATTATAACCATCTTCTTAGATATAGAACACCCTCTTGATTCCTAAACAACTCAAAATTTAGCTATGAGACTCAAGCTGTCTATTCTTCAACCACCTCAGAGAGCTGAGAAGGATAAATATATCTGATTGTATAGGAAGTTCAGGGCCTGCAGCTTCCAATACTAAGAAATGACAAACCAGTGACTACCTGGACAGCAAAACTTAGAGTATATTTAGCCATATTTGAATAGATCTTTGTATATTGATGCAAAATTTAAGGTAACGCTTCCTAATGGTATCGTATTTAGAGATACTTAAAAATGAAATGTGAAGTTCTGGCCTCTTGATACCAACCGTCTTAAACTGTTTAGGATAGTTAAGAAAAACAAACTCCTAGTCATGCATGCATGACACCTTGTTAGCTACTAAGACAGTCTATCACAGATATTCTCTAAGCTACTCAGTAATCAAGTTGTTAAGAGACAAGCAACATTTGCTTATCTAAATACAAGAGATAGATAGGGCATCTTCAAAAACCCCAAGAGATCTGCAGAATATGGCATTCAAAGATGTGGTCTTAAATTAAGATTTTTTTTGATATCGTGACATATCAGCTCCTGACAGCACCCCCTATTCTACTCCAAGTAGAAAAAAAGCATCGAAGAATCTCCAGTGTGAGATGGTTGAATTAGTGGCAAGCCTATCTCTTGACATGTAAAAACTCCTTGCTTCAACTGCAGACAGACTGCTGTCCAAAAAGGACAAAACTTGGTAGCAGGGAAGTCGACAGCCTAGTTCTGCCAAGACAGGGTAGGTTAGTCCTTCAGAATCCCTGCTCTACAATAAATGTCTGTCAGAGAAACAGGACCAAAAGGCTGAAGACTGATGCTGGAATGTATGGAGAGAAAATGGGAACTGTCCAGGTAGTCATTTGAGTTTTTGATCTTAGTTGTTCAGACAGGTGTGAGACAGAATCTCAAAGTTGTCTTGAATTGCATTTCTCTGATGATTAAGGATGTTAAGCATTTCTTCAAGTGTCTCTCAGTCATTAGAGATTTCTCCTTTGTGAATTCTTGGTGTAGCTCTGTTCCCCATTTGTTGATTGGATTATTTGGTTACTTGATGCTATTGACAAGTGGTACATTGACACAATACACAAGATATTCTCTCTAAAGTCAACATAATATGAAAACAAACACACAGTAAAAGTCCAGGATACTAAAACTACCCTGAACAATGAAAGATCTGTTGGACGTATCATAAGTTCCAAATTTCAAGTTTTATTACAGAACTTTAGTAATAAAATGGCATGGTATTGTTCTGAAAAGAGATACATTAATCAATGGAATCAAACTGAAGATCTAGACATAGATCTATATACCTATGGACATCTGATCATTGCTAAAGAAGCCAAAAGTACACACTGGATAAACGACAGCACCTTCATGAAATTGTGTTGGTCAAACTTGATGTCTGCATGTAGCAGAATAAAAATAGATCCATTCTTAATACACTGCACAGAATTGAAGTCTAAGTGGATCAAAGACATCAAAAACAACAATAACAACAGCAATAACAAAAAACAAAAACCAGATACACTGAATCTGATAGATGAAAAGGTGGGGGATAGATTTGAATATATTGACATAGCATTGACTTTTGAAACAGAACATCAATAGCTAGGCACTAAGATCAACAACTAATAAATGGAACCTCACAAAACTGAAAAGATTCTATTAAACAAAGGACAATGTCATTTGGGCAAAGTGGCAGCCTACAGAATAGAAGATGATTTTTACTTCTGATTTTACCATCTGATAGAGGACTAATATCTAAAATATATAAAGAACACAAGAATCTAGATACTAAAAAATAAGATACAAATATAAACAGAGAACTCAATAGAGAAACCTCAACATTCTTCAGGGAGATGTAAATCAAAACTATGTTCAGATTCCATCTTACACTTATCAGAATGTCTAAGATCAATAGGATAAGCTACAGCTCATGATGGCAAGGATGTAGAGCTAGGGGAACACTCTTCCTTTGCTGGTGGAATTGCAAACTTTTAAAACCACTATGAAAATCAATAAGCAAGTCCTCATAAAGTTGAGAGTCATTCTACTTCAAGACCCAGTTATACCAATCTTTGGAATATACCCAAAGGACACTCCATCCTACTACAAGGACACTCTCTCAACTATGTTCTTTCTGGCCTTATTTATACTAGCTGGAAACAATCTAGATGCTCCTCAATAGAAGAGTAATAACTGGGTGGGAGTGATGCACATCTTTAATCCCCGAAGTCATTAAGTAGAGGCAGGTGTATCTCTGTAAATTCTAAGCCAGCCAAGTCTGCAGAGTGATTTCCAGAACAGCCATACCTTAACAGAGAAATCTTGTCTCATAAAATAAAACAAAAAATCCAGCAGAAACAACAAAAAATAATAAATAAAATAGCATACTTTTACAGAATGGAGGATAGCTCAGCTGCTAAAACAAAAACAAATACAAAAAACGACATCATAAATTTTTTAGGCAACTGAACAGAACTAAAAAAAAAAAATCATCATGAGGGAGATGACCCAGAACCAGAAAGATAAATAAAATGTATATTCACCTAAATGAAGATACTAACACTTAAATAAATGATAACCAACCTAAAATTCATATATCCAGAGAGTGCGGGTATAGAAGAAGGGACTATGGAGGACAAATAGATCTCTCTGGGAGTGGAAAATAGAACAGATTTTATGTATGAACTGTAGTGAGTATAGTCATGCAAGGGAGAATCAAGTGGAAATGCCAGGCGAGGGGAGATATGGTTGAGGGAGAATAAACTGGAATTGATGGGCATTGAGGGATGGTATGGAAATTTAGTGCAATGTAAACTGCCTAAAATATATGAAGGCTATCCAAATGAGGTTTCCTAATAAAGAAGAATATATAGTCACTACTGGCCATCTCTTGTCAACAAAGAGGCTTCCAGTACTGGGACTGGATTGTATTCAAATGATTTGTTCGTTCATGGAAAAAGTATGTCTCATGGAAATCCCCACAAAAAACCCAGACTGTTAGTAAGACAATGACTCTGTAAACTGACAGTGAAGACCCCAGGCCACACAACTCATTGAACATTGAGAAATCAAGCTGATACCTACATGGGGCCTTCACCTTACATTTTAGTGTATTTGTTGTGAGAAAGTACTTTGTAGACTATCAAAAAAGAAGTGTAAATACCAATCAAGTCACAAAACTTTGATCTACAATCTGTCCTGCCTACAAGATATATTTTGGCAACTATGGTACAGAAATTGTGGGAGTAGCCATTCAAAGTCTTATATGACTTAAAGCCCAATCAATATGATGGAACCTACAACTGATACTGATTGTGTAAACAAGAACCTGAGGCTAGAAAGCCAAGAGACCTAAGGTAAAACCAAACACAACTGGTGAAAAACAAAACAAATAAAACAAAACAAAAACAAAAAACCCACAAACAAACAAAAAACCCAAAACAAAAACAGAATAACACAGAAAAAAAAAACACAAAAGAATTTATCAATATTCTGTTATACCCAGAGATGAGTACCTTAGTCAGACATCACCAGACAAGCTTCCTCCTGTAGCAGATAGAAAGTTACAGATATATACAGGCAGACACTGCATGGATAGATAATCCTTGCAACATATAAATCTAAATTGCATGTCTTCATCAAATCCTTTCCCTCAGTGCTCAGGGACACATTTGAAGAAAGAGTAAAAAGACTGTAAGAGCCAGAATGGATGGAGGACACCAGCAGAATAAATCCATCTAAATCAACTGAGCAAGGCTCATAATGAACTGAGACACTGCAGCATCAAGCACAAGGCATGAATGCATACATACATCTGCAGCAGGTCCTCTGCCTACATATTATAGATTTAAGCTTAATATTTTTATGGGACTCCTGAGTGTATGAAGAAGTGGATCTCTGAATCTTGTACCTGCTCTTGGGGCTCTTTTCCTCTGAATAGGTTGCCTTGTCCATCCCTGGTGTGATGTGTTTTGTTTAGTATTATAGTTTATTTTGTCATGTTGGTTACTATCTCAGATAAGACTGCTCTTTTCAAATGAAAGACAGAAGCAAGAGGATCTAGAAGTGAGCATTTTGGGAGAGAAACTGAAAGGAGTACGGTGGGGGGAATATAACAAAGATATATTGTGTGAACAAAGAAAATATGTTCATTAAAATGAAAAATACATAAAAACTAGTTTAGAGTGCATGCATGTAGATATTTTAATAATAATCACTCACAATTTTTTTTTTTTTTTATAAATACTTTATTTTTTTTTCTTCAAGTTACATCTCAGTAACAAACCCCTCCCTATTCCCCCTTCC
>CAJQZJ010001511.1:994305-1031727 GCA_907164525.1 Lophiomys imhausi | reverse complement strand
GGCCCTGCCAGCAGTGCTCTCTCCCCAGCTGCGCTATCCTGAGTGTGGGAGATTTGGCCGCTCCCACCTGCTTTTGTGTTCCCCGCTTCCTGCGTTCTCTCGGAACCTCCCGTCCTCCGTTTCACAAGCGGCTGCTGCGGACCACCCGCTGAGCCCCCTCTTTGTTCCTTGCTAAGGCTTCCACTATCTCGCAACCTTTTCTAAGTGGGTATAAGTTCAACCTGATGTGTGGGGAGCCCAATAGGACAGCGATCTATGGCCAAGTGGACCCTGATTCTGCCTGCTGTAAGTTGGGAACGATCTTACCAGGCGCCTCTCCAAATGGGAGTTCCCGAGTCCCCGGTTTCGTGGCCTCCGTGTCTGTGAGAGATGGGGAGAGCCTTACCCTGGGACTTTTAACAGTCCCTTGGGAGCTGTGAGCGTTCCCGGGGGGGGTCTAGCCCCTCCGGTTTTTGCACAGTGCCCAGTAACTCTGTGTTTTTTATGGCTCTTTTTTCCCCGCGTTCAGAATGCGTCAGTGTAGGTCGCCGCCATCTTCGCTCCCCTCTCACTCACAATTTTTATGTAAGTATTATTAAATACTTTAAAACTTAATAAAATTTCAGTTTGTCATATTGGGGTTTACCATTACTATTTGTTTTTTTTTTAATGTAAATCTTTTTTTTATAATTTATTTTTTGTTTCTTCAAGTTACATCTCAATCACAATCCCCTCCCTACTCCCCCCTCCAGTCCCACCCTTCCACCCTCCTCCCCCTCAACCCCCCCATCCTCTTCCCTTCTTTTTTTTTCTTTTTTTTTAGTTTAAGGTATTTCTTTTTTTCCCCCAACAGCTCTCCCTTTCAGTCCAAAAAATGGTTCTTTTTCTTATAACTATAAATACAATACAAAACAACAGAAATAAATAGGCTACAATTATAAGAGTTATATGGCTTAGCATACATTCCCAATGCCCAGTCCATATGTATTTGGCACCTGACTTTAACATTCTACTATCTAACCATCTCCATGTGTTTAAAGTTCTATATCTAACTCAGCTTTCATACTAACTTGCCTCATAATTTTAAAAATATCTTCTTAGATCCAGAACGCCCTCTTGATATCAAGACATGTCAACTCCTGACAGCACCCCCTATTCTACTCCAAGTAGATGATGAGCATCGAAGAATCTCCAGTGTGAGTTGATTGAATTCGTGGTAAGCCGTTCTCTTGGCAAGAAAAACCCCTTGCTTCAACTGTAGACAGACTTCTGTCCAAAAAGGACAAAACTTGGAAGCAGATAAGTTGACAGTCTAGCTTTGCCAAGACAGGGTAGGTAAGTCCTTCATAATTCCTGCTCTACAATCAATGTCTGTCAGAGAAATGGGGCCAAATGGCTGAAGATTGATGCTGTAATGTATGGAGAGAAAATGGGAACTGTCCAAGCAGCCACTGGTATGTCATTTTTTAGTTTTGGAAGCTGCAGGCCCTGCACTTCCTATATAATCAGATATATTTATCCCTCTCAGGTCTCTGAGGTGGTTGAAGAATAGATAGCTAGAGTCTCATAGTTTAATTTTGAGTTGTTTGGGAATCAAGAGGGCGTTCTGGATCTAAGAAGATATTTTTAAAATTATGAGGCAAGTTAGTATGAAAGCTGAGTTAGATATAGAACTTTAAATACTATTTGTTTTTTAAGCAATACAAAGAAACATAGCATTAATTTTTACATGTGATACTTTAGTAAATGTTTAAAAGTCATCTTTTAAAGTTTAATAAGTTGATCATTTTGAGACATAAACTACTAATAAACTTGTATATTCTAGCATTTTTCTAGATTTAAAATATGAACAAAATGTTTTTAACTGAGATCAAACTTTAAGGTTATATACAACTTGAAAATAAGAATTAAATCTTACACAGTCATATATTATCTTATAAGTATATCACCTGATTGATTCCACCTTTTCTCTAGCATTTAACCTGGATTTTCTTCTATAAATGTACATATTGTGTTCACACATGAACTTTAAAATGAAGAAAAAGTTTTAAGATATATACAAGTACTTCAATTCTTATTATAAACTTTTGTAGTCCTATGACGACATCAATATGGTTGTGTTTGGGTACTTCTATTTGTAAAATGTACAACAGAATATATCTATATACTATTCTCCAAGTGTGAATGAAACCTTTGTCATAATTTCATTCTACTTAATGTAAAACCATAACTGTGTTTACACAAATATATATATTTATATAGTACTGTGTTTCATAGTCTTTTGTCATGTTTATTATATAGTAATTATTTTTAATATCTTCTCAATAGTATTTTGGTATTATAAATAATTTTTTTCTGTGTTTTTAGTATGTATGTTTTTTAATAACTGTGCTTTTGTTTTTTTATTTCTTTTTTTTCCTTTATTTTTTATTTCTTCAAGTTACATCTCAATCGCAGTCCCCTCCCTATTCCCCCTCCAGTCCCACCCTCCCACCCTCCACCCCCCATCCTCTTCCCTTTTTTTTTTCTTTCAAATTTAAGGTATATCTTATTTCCCCCTACAGTTTCCCCTTTCAGTCCAACAAATAGCTCTTTCTCTTATAATAACAAATACAATACAGTACAACAGAGGTAATTAGGCCACAGTTATGAGGGTTATATGGCTTATCGTACATTCCCAATGACCAGTCCATATGTATTTGGTACCTGACTTTAACATTCTACTATCTAAACATCTCCATGAGTTTAAAGGTCTATATCTGACTCAACATTCATACTAACTTGCAACACAATTTTAAAAGTATTTTCTTAGATGTATAACACTCTCTTGACTCCTAAACAACTCAAAATTAAATTATGAGACTCTAGCTATCTGTTCTTCAACCATCTCAGAGATCTGAGAGGGATAAATATACCTGATTTTATAGGAAGTACAGGGTCTGCAGCTTCCCAAACTAAGAAATGACATACCAGTGGCTGCCTGGACAGTTCCCATTTTCTCTCCATACATTACAGCATCGATCTTCAGTCATTTGGCCCCGTTTCTCCCCGTTTTTTAAAACAAAAACTGTGCTTTTGTTTTAAAAATAACTATAAAAATAAAAGATGTTGTAACCAAGTACATATAAAAGGCAAGGCAGGAATATATACTTCTCTTTCTGGAAGCCATTGTGGATATTATATATCCAGAGATATTCAAGCAAAGGGCAGGTGGAAAAACAAGGGTATATACTGAATACATGCTATTGGGAAGAAATAAACCAAAATATCTTGTGACACTGGCATTGGCCTCTCATTTTACAGACATACAATCGTACCTCACTGAAGAACATTATTCAAAATGGAGAGCTAATTCTTATAATAGAAAAGATCTAGATTCCCTGATGTTGGTTAAAGATCATATATTCTTTCAACTGAGTGGTACTCTCTTATAAAATATATCATTGTATAACTATTCATTTAAACTTTAGATTATCACAGGACTTATCATTACTGACAGTAAGGGACATACGTCTATCATATTTCTATAGCACATACTCAAGGAAGTTTGATAAACTTATGTGACAGAATATCAGAAGTCATGTGTCTTCTGCTCTAATACAAGCCATACAATATCCATATTTGTCTTGAACACAAACTATTCAAATAATATTAGACATTGATATCCTCTAAGAATGGCCTAACTAATGCAATATTCCAACATGGCAGAGACCACAAAAGAACATCAACAAAGAATTTTCAGAAAGAAAATTAAGTATTTCCCTTGTGTTCAAGACTCATGTTTGTAGATTTGCACTCATGCATTCATCTATGAAGGTTTGAAAATATTCAAAATTGCTTGCTGAACAGAAGGTACTAACTGATTCCTGAACTATTCCAATGATGTAGCTAGTACAATGATGTAGCAAAAGAAATAGAGATCACTCAGTCCCAACCATGGAAACAGAGTATCATCCTGTATTGGTGACAGGAAAAAAACCTCCTAGAGAAATTGAATAATAAACACTGATTAGCTAAGTATTAAAGGTTGAAAACTGAACATGAAAGGTAAGAGTAAAAAAGTAATAAACCCATGAAAGTTAAGGGATACACGCCTAGGAAAGGATATGTACCATGTCAAAAATCAACCATTTTACAGTTGCACCATGCTCTCCTTTCACTTCCCTGGAAAGCTTTTGGGAATCTGTAAACCTTACACTAATAATCAGCCTTATTCTTACAGTTTCAGGTAACTATGGAAGATAGGTCATTCCAGTGGAAACTAAGCAACAGACTGCTTGGTTAGGATAAGGTGAGAAGGTAGTTATGAGAAAGTTGCCCTTTTTCTAATTTGAAATGACAGACATCTATAAATGCAAACATAATGACAAAATTAAGCCAATTATATATGAAGAAAAAAAACAATGAAAATGAAATTACTGAAGTCTTTATACAATGCCCAGAAGGTAGTTTAATCAATTAAAAAAAATGCTTCCTGTACAAGCCTGACGACCTCTGTTTGATCCTCAGTACCTATACAAAAATCTAGACATGGGATCCAAGACGGCAGTGGCCTGTGCGGATATATTTTGATTTCAGGGTTAACAGTCACAGGGTGTCGAGTGTTGCAGGACACTGTACAAATGGCTCGACAACCCCTGGATCTCACCCAACTACCCAGGGACCACTGGGGGTCCCTGGGCAGGACGGTCCCTCCTACTCTCGGACATGCAAGGAAGCCACTGAATTAGGGAATCCGGAACCCCAGTGGGCAGATTCAGATCCCATGCAGAGATAACCTCCACCTGCTGGGCACCCCCCAGGTCTCGCACAGATGATCCAGCTATCTGGTGAAAGATTGCAAACCTTGGAAGTGAGAGCAGGTAAGCTGTAAAGTGCCTTCAGACTGCAGATCGCAACCCACTGCTGTGACATCACTGGCCAGTTTCCAACCCGTGGGAGTGGCAAGGCCATTGGGGGTGAAGGGCAGATATACCCACCACAGGAACCAACCCCGGGCAACCTGTGAGATATTTGAAACTGTCCTATATCAGACTTTTGTACTAGTACTGGCCCTTCCAGCTGGGAACCAGAGCTTACTTATACACAGCTCCACCACCTGGATTAGTTAGGTCTCCACCTAGGAGGAAGGGCTGAATGACTCACCTTATAGGGGTGGAGTAAGGCAACTGGAATCCTACACCAAAACACCCCCTTTGGACCCAAGGCCAGAAGACAGCTAAAAAATTACACATGGCCAGAGGCCCCAGACCAAAAAAAAAAAAGAGCGAAATGACTCCAACAAAAGAAAGCAACGCTATTCCACCCAGCCCGAACCACCTCACCACAGCTGAAATACATGAAAATGATGACAATTCTACATTATGGAAAGTGATAGAGTCCCTTCAAGAAGAACTTAAATCTATGAAGGAATTGAAATAAGCCACAATTTTACAAGTCAAAATAAGGAATAACACCATTAAAGAGCTCCAAGCCAAGGTGACTCAGCTTGAACAGGAAAAGGACAGAGCAATGAAAGATTTGCAGGCAAAAGCAAGCAAACTGGAGAAGGCAATGTACAAAACAAATAACATCACTCAAGAAATGAAAATGGAAATGGAAACAATAACGAAAACACAGTCAGAGTTAAAAATGGAAATGGAGAATCAAGGAAAGAGAACAGGAACTATGGATTTGGGTACCAAAAACAGGATTCAAGAGATGGAAGAAAGGATCTCAGGCATGGAAGATTCGATGGAAGAAATCAATATAGCATCCAAAGAAAATGAGAAAGCTAAAAAATCTCTCACCCACAATATCCAAGAAATCAAGGACTCAATGAAAAGATGGAACCTAAGAATTATAGGCATAGAGGAAAGAGAAGACTCCCGACTCCATGGTCCAGGAAGTATCTTCAACAAAATCATAGAAGAAAACTTCCCAAACCTAAAGAAAGAGATGCCAATTAAAATCCAAGAGGCTTACAGAACACCAAACACATTAGATCAGAAAAGAAACTTCTCTCGCCACATAATAATAGAAACTCCAAATTTAGAGAACAAAGAAAGGATATTAAAAGCTGTAAGAGAAAAAGGCCAAGTCACATACAATGGCAGACCCATCAGAATCACACCTAACTTCTCCTCAGAAACTTTAAAAGCTAGAAGGACCTGGACAGATGTCCTACAAGCCCTGAGAGAACATAGGTGCCCAGCCAGACTACTATACCCAGCAAAACTCTCTATCAACATAGATGGAGAAAACAAGTTATTCCATGACAAAATCAAATTCAAACAATATCTCCCCAAAAACCCAGCCCTACAGAAGATCCTAGAATGAAAATTCCAACACAGAGAAAATAACTACACCCAAGAAAACAGAGGAAATAGAAACCTGCACAGCAACTAAACCAAAAAAAAAAAAAAAAAAAAAAAAAAAAAAAACAAGACGACCAGCTATACCAAAATAATGGGAAATAACAACCCCTGGTCACTAATATCCATCACCATCAATGGACTCAACTCGCCAATAAAAAGACAGAGACATATAGACTGGATCCATAAACAAGACCCATCTTTTTGCTGTATACAAGAAACACATCTCACTATTGAAGATAAACACTATCTCAGAGTAAAAGGCTGGGAAAAGGTTTTCCAAGCAAATGGACCCAGGAAACAAGCTGGAGTAGCCACCATAATATCAAACAAAATAAACTTCCAATTGAAATTATTAAAAAAAGACAGAGAAGGGCATTACATACTCATTAAAGGAAATATCCACCAAGAGGTTATCTCAATATTGAACATCTATGCCCCAATTACAAAGGCACCTAAATTTGCCTATTATAGTTACTTTCTAAGCTAATGAGAAATAAAGCTGCTAAGAGACAAGCAACACCTGCTTACCCTAATATAAGAGATAGATAGGGCCTCTTCAAAAGCCTCAAGAGATCTGCAGAATATGGCATTCAAAGATGTTTTCGTAAGTTTAGATTTTTTTATATCAAGACATATCACCTCCTGACAGCACCCCCTATTCTCCTCCAAGTAGAAGATGAGCATCGAAGAATCTCCAGTGGGAGATGATTGAATTCGTCGCAAGCCTATCTCTTGGTAGGAAAAACCCCTTGCTCCAACTGTAGACAGAATGCTGTCCAAAAAGGACAAAACCTGGAAGCAGGTAAGTCGACAGCCTAGCTCTGCCAAGACAGGGTAGGCAAGTCCTTCATACACCTGCTCTACAATCAATATCTGTCAGAGAAACGGGGCCAAACGACTAAAGATCGATGCTGTCATGTATGGAGAGAAAATGGGAACTGTCCAGGCAGCCACTGGTATGTCATTTCTTAGTTTGGGAAGCTGCAGGCCCTGTACTTCCTATAAAATCAGATATATTTATCCATCTCAGGTCTCTGAGGTGGTTGAAGAATAGATAGCTAGAGTCTCATAATTAAATTTTGAGTTGTTTAGGAGTCAAGAGAGTGATATAGACCCAAGAAGATGCTTTTAAAATTGTGTTGCAAGGTAGTATGAATGTTGAGTTAGATATAGAACTTTAATCTCATGGAGATGGTTAGATAGTAGAATGTTAAAGTCAGGTGCCAAATACATATGGACTGGACATTGGGAATACACGCTAAGCCATATAACCCTTATAACTGTGGCCTAATTACCTCTGTTGTTTTGTATTGTATTTATTATTATAAGAGAAAGAGTCATTTGTTGGACTGAAAGGGGAAACTGTAGGAGGAAATTAGATATACCTTAACTTAAAAAAAAAAGGGAAGAGGATGGAGGGTTGAGAGTGTGAGGGTGGTACTGGAGGGGGGAAAGGGCGGAATAGGGAGGAGACTGCGATTGAGATGTAACTTGAAGAAATTAAAAAAAAAGAAAAAGAAAACGATTCCTATTTCAAAAAAATAAAATCTAAGGTCCGCTGAAAGCTGAAGTCTGGGTGAGAGAAGCCAACTTGATGACCAGAGGGAGAGGCCAAGAGGCAGAAGTGCAAGCAGAGAAGACCTAAATCATGAGCCTGGTGGACAAAGGAGCAACAATGCCCACTTAGCAGGGAACTACTCCACACAGTTCCCTGGAAACACAGCAAGCATTTCCCCTTCACTCACAGCAACTGGGCTGTAGGGAGAGGTCCAGCTTCTGTATCTCTGGCTCTGCATCCAAGCGGTTGACTTGCCAATGTGGTATGCTAACCAGAGCAATGGGTGAATCTCCTTATTAGATTAGATTATTTTTGAAATTCTCATTTTCCCATGTGGCTGAGAAGGGAAGTGGCGATTGAGCTACCAGTCCTCTGACAGAGGCAAAAGATGGGTGGTAAAGTCAAAATCTGGAAATAAATTTGGAATATCTCTTCTGCTCAAAAAAAAATCTAGACATGGTAAAAGCTCTGAAAATCCAGTGCTGAAACAGAGGCAGAGGGTCTCTTTTCTTTCTGGCTAGCTAGTCTAACCAAATTATTGAGTTTCAAGTTCAGTGAGATATTGAACCCCCTCCCCCCCAAAAAAAGGAAAGTGATTGAGAAGGAAACCCATTATCAACCTCTAAGCTCCACACATGAAACTCACTCACATGTGCATACACACACACACACACACACACACACACACACATCCTGTTAGCCCATTTTATCTTTTTCTTTTATTATCTACCCATAGTTATTGTGTATATTGAAAGAAAATAACTTGCAGAATGATATTAAGTTGAGCATTCTATTAATTTTTTGCATGCTTTACTATTTGCATTAATCTCATGTTCAACTCGCCTTGCTTTTTTTCAAATTGCATTTTTGTGTGTCTACTAACCACTCATCTTTCTTGCTCTATCTGCTTCAATAGTGAGAGATTCTTCCCTCCTTGCTTACTAAATTTCTGACTCCCCTGTTCATGAGAAACAAGAAATAGTTAATTGTCCTGGTTTTAGAGACTAGGTTCTAGGTCCAAACCTTGATTCTGTATGTGACTATACATAACTATGAGTAATTCCCCTAAACAATTTGGACTTCAGTATATTGATTGTAAACAGGACTAGTAAAATAAATCTCAGTAGATTCCTTAGGATATTAAATTCATTTCTTTAGAAATGCTTGTAAGGCCACAATTTCCTATGTAGGCTATGCCAGACATGGTCAAACATGCCTATAACTTTTGACAGAGGAAGCAGAGGCAGAAAGACCAGAGAATCAAGCTGGCTATATAGTCAGTTTCAGGCAATTCTGAGTGACATAATAATCCTTGTCTCAAAAACATCAAGCATCATAATGTTTATAATTATTTGAGTTTCTAATGAAATCTATTGATTTTACCTATCACTGGAATCCTACTAAATTCCTTATTGATTAGAGCTTGATTGTTTTCTTTGGCTAATTCTATAATTAAAATTATGTAGTATTTTTATAGAAAGTGTTCTGAATTTCTTATGATATAACGTAGGAATCTTGTTTTACTTTAATGTTTATAAAAATCAGCAGCTCTGGGCCCATTGTACATGTCATTAATAACATTTCAGTGTCCTACATTATATGAATCACCTCTTTAATCTTCTCTACATAATGAGGTACTGTGGTTACTACCTTTGTGTTGCCATGGAGCCATGAAGTGCTGTGATGCTCATTTCTTGCTGAGGTCACACAGTAAGGAAATAAGGGCTGACCTGGGATTCACACTCAGCCCATTGGACTCTAGAGTTGCCCCCTCCTCACATCCTGTTCTCTGTCTATAATAATAACTCCTGCATAGTCAGCCACCCAGCAAGGGCAACAAACTAGTACAAGTGGTCTGAATATGATTAACTGTCTGTAAGTGAGTAATTCTTCTTTCTCATTTCCACATTGGTGAAAAAGTATATTAAAACAAGGTGTCCTATCAGGCCATCATGCTTCCTTTATTCAGTTCTTACCAGGATGTGTGGCCTTTTCTACCATTAGCCTGTGCTAGGTGTATCATGTTTATCTCTGAATGGCCAGGACAGGGAACCATTCTTGCAAAACACCATATCACAAAAAATTTTAAATGATATATAATAAGATATTTGATTTAAATTCCACAGATTAGAATATATCAATTTTCCCCCAAAGCAGAAACACTTTAATAATATATTCTGGATACAAATGCTTGTACTTTTGTGACAATAATGTAACATGATTCCAACTTTACATTTTCTAGTCTATATACTAGATATAAACACTTTCAATCTTTTTAGCATTTATGTCACAATAAATGCTACTTTATCTCTATGTTGAATAAATTATAAAATTCAAAACGATTCATTAATTTATAATCTAGTAATTGAAATTAAAGTTAAAACTTTAAAATGAAACTTAAAAGTAATATGTAGCTTTAATTTGAAATCTACCTTCTACACACAGAAAACGTATTCAGAGATAGAATCATACTCTAGTAATGAAAGTAATGAATGTGTCAAACTAAATTCTCTCCTTGGAAATGTTGCCAATTTGTGCAATTACAGTTTAGGGACCGAATTTGGAAAACCATTGCCACCTTCTTTTTTTGTATGAAGAGTCTTTACTTCACAACTTTATAGACCACCCACAGGGAGCTGGACCTGTTAAGAATAGTAAACAGTGGGGAATTGATTCTTTTTCTCTGCTACAAAAATTCAAACCAAAAAAATAAATGAATCTGGATGCACAAAAATGCTTTTCTTTCAATAGCCCAAGGTGACTTTCAGCAGAAACAAAAACAAAGATGTTTTTCTCTTCTTAAAGCAGATCATTTCTCCTTGAAATAACATATTTGGAAGCACTTCAAAACTCAAGTATTCACTATTAATAATTAGCTGTTACTGAGAGTGAGTTGAAAACATTTATTAACAAATGTCTGAACAATTAAAATATTCAATAATTAAAACATTTAATTTTGAAAATTATTTCACAGTTGCCTTTATTTACACTTCACAAAAACTTCTCTTTTAGCACACCACAATTTCTTGCATTTGGGGAACGTACCCTGGTCTTATATCCACATGACAATTCCCAAGTACATATACTTTTCTAATACTGTAGTTGGTGACTTACTCCATAATAAAAATAGTACTATCTAAATAAGAAGAAAATTCAGTTTCAAACTAAACAACCAATCTCCAGTGTACAATATATTTAAATATATATATATATATATATATATATATAAAACATAATTATATAATAAAAATGGGGAGTAGATAGATGGCTCAGTTAGCAATACATTTGCTGTAAAAGTATGAAGTCTGAGTTTATGTCCCCCCCTGAACATGATAGCTGATGTAGTAGCTGTTTGCACTCTTCTGTAACAAAACAGTTAAAGAAAGCAGAGGCAAGCAGATCCCTGAAACTTATTGTCCACCGAGCCTACCTAAATCTATTAGCATCAGATTGAATGAGAAACTCTATTTCAAAAATTAACTTATGTTGGATTCCCAACAAAGGTAGAGGGGACCCTCTCTGACACTCATGACTGCCTTTGGATCCTATTCTGTTAACTGAGCTGTCTTGTTTGGCCTCAGTGGGAGATGGTGCACCTAGTCCTGGAGTGACTTAATGTGCCAGGATGGGTTAGTAGCAATGGGAGTCATCCCCGTTCTTTGAGGAAAGGAGGAAGGGAGAATGTGGAGGAGAAGGTGTGGTAGGGCAACCTGGTAGGAGATGAGGAAGGAGGTTGTGATCAGGATGTAAAGTGAATACCTGAATTCATTAATTAATAGGAAAAAAGCTGAGAAATTAACTATGGAAAGAATGGAGGAAAACACATGACATGCCTTTAATTACAGCACTCAAGAGGCAGAGGCAGATGAATCTCTGTGAGTTGGAGGCCAGTCTTCTCTACAAGGAGAGTTCCAGGACAGCCAAGGCTACACAGAGAAACCCTCTCTCTAAAAACCAAAACCAAAAAACTGAACAAACTGATTTCCATAGTGGTTGTACAAGTTTGCACTACCACCAGCAATGGGGGAGTGTTCCAGTTTCTCCACAGCCTAGCCAGCATGTGCTGTCATTTGAGTTTTTGATCTTAGCCATTCTGACAGGTGTGAGATGGAATCTCAGAGTCATCTTGAGTTGCATTTCTCTGGTGCTTAAGGATGTTGAGCATCTCTTCAAGTGTCTCTCAGCCATTAGAGATTCTTCCTTTTTGAATTCTCGATTTAGCTCTGTTCCCCATTTTTTGATTGGGTTATTAGTTTCTTGGTGTTTAATTTCTTGAGTTCTTTATAAGAAGTGTGGTTGGTAAAGATATTTTCCCAATCTGTAGGTTGCCATTTTGTTTGTATGACAGTGTCCTTTGCCTTACAGAAGCTTGTCAGTTTCATGAGGTTCCATTTATTGATTGTTGGTCATAGGGCCTGAGATATTGGTGTTCTGTTCAGGAAGTTCTCTCCTGTGCCAATGAGTTCCATGAGAATCAGTCTAGGGATATCTTAGAAAACTTTAAATAGCCGTACCTCAAGACCCAGCCATACCTCTTGCGGGTATCCACTGAAATGATTCCTCACCAAACCATAAGGACATATCCTCATCTTTGTTCATAGCAGCCTTATTTGTAACAGCTAGAAACTGGAAACAACCCAGATGTCCCTCAACTGACAAATGGATTAAAAAAAAAATGTGGTACATTTACCACAGCTATTCTGATAGCTGAATACTACTCAGCTGTCAGAAACAAGGAAATCATGCAATTCACAGCCAAATGGATGGAACTAGAAAAGCTCATCCTGAGTGAGCTAACCCAGATTCAAAAAGATGCACATAACATCTACTCATTTATAATTGGATTTTAGCCATATAGTACAGGATAACTACCCCACAACCAACACACCAAAAGGATCAGGAACTTAGACTTTATTACCAATTAATGGGACAATTTGCCCTGAGGTGCTACCATGCAAGTCCCCAGTGCAAGAAGAAACTCTTAGCCCTCATATGACTGTTGAACTGAGAGGGCCTGATATATAGGGACACTCCACAACCGAGGAGTAGGATGGGTGTAAGAGGGAGGATAAGGTTGGAGGATGGAACCGGTAAAGGTGAAAGGAGGGCATTGTGATAGAGATATAACTTGAAGTAATAAACAAACAACAAAACAAATTGGCTTCTACTATACTCACACATGTTCCTACACACCCATTCATAAATGCAAATTTACAGTTGAACATACCTCCACCACACATATACACAAAATTAAAAAAAAATACTTTTTTCTCCTATGTTAAAAACTTTAGACATTAGCCGGGCGGTGGTGGCGCACGCCTTTAATCCCAGCACTTGGGAGGCAGAGGCAGGTGGATCTTTGTGAGTTCAAGGCCAGCCTGGTCTACAAAGCGAGTCCAGGACAGCCAGAGATATTCAGAGAAACCCTGTCTTGAAAAACCAAAAAAAAAAAAAAAAACTTTAGACATTATATTAGAAAATTGATTAGTATATCTTGTTTTCTTTTCCACAAATTCTTACTTTCCAATAATTGTCTTTGGACATTATATATAAAACAATTTATATTAATTTTACATCATCATCTCATCCTCTGAAACCATTACATTGGGTTTCATATTCTATTTAAATATTTATTAGAGAGATTTTATCAAATTTACTTCAGTTATTGATTATGAAATATCATTTCACCTACTGTTACTTAAAAGTAAGTGTAAAGCAACAATATAGTGTTATTATATGTAAATTATTCTCAGTAATTGTCAATGTGGTATAATAATTACCAGAATTTATAAAAAAAGAAATAAATGGCTAATTAAGCTATATAACCAGTATTTATACTATATTTAATTAGCTTGGTGGCTAATTCTTATCCAGACATTATAAATGAGCCCACAGACACCATGTGGATTTTATCAAGCCTAGGTCTGAATTGAGGAATCTTGCCCCATCTAAGCTAGCTCTTAATTCTACTACCCAAATATGACCCCATATATATATATATATACATACGTCCCCTTGGACTGCCATTCTCCACAATTTGGCGATGTTCCTGGCCATGTGGAATGAGGTTCTTTTTTCTAACCCGTGGTGTGTGCCTCCTTCCTGGTGCTCCTGGCTGGAATGCCTTCTTCTTCCTGCTGCTGGATGGAATGCTTTAATTCTCTGTCTAAAGCACAGGCTTCCTGTTCTAATCTCAGGAAGTCCCACCTTTTCTGTCTTTGCCCAATCTCAGGCCTCGGCATTTTATTTAACCAATCAGAGTCAATGTAAGTAACAATCAGCAGCAGGACCAATTAACATTTAGAATGCTTAATATTACCCAAACAAGAATTTGTCTTTTGGTGTTTATCTAAAACTTACTATGTATTCAAATGTTAATTGCCTCCCCCTCCAGGATCCTTGCTGCCCTAAGAGCAAATCACCCATCCAGAGTGACTTTGTGTAATTCTTGTCTCCTAAATCATGACTGGATAATAAAAAGGCTGGAAGCCTATATTTAGGCAGAGAGAGAAGTGGAAAGCAGGACTTCTGGGAGAGATAAAGGAACTCTGGGAAAAAGAAAGAGGAAAGGCTTTTTGCCAGGAGACAGCACAGTAGACAGATGTGACTATGGGCTGCTAAGGAGTTGATACCCATAGCCAGATGGCTGAATGAGGAGAGGTGGTCAGATTAACTTAGATGAACTAGTAGAGGGTCTGCTCAGCTTAGGCCTAAGCATTGAAATACTAAAGGTCTTAGACTCTTCATTTTTATGGCCTAAGGGCCATCCTTGGTCTTAGGCCATTTCACCGAGAGCCATAAGCTACTGGTTTTCTACATTCTACATCTGTCTGTCATTTTCTAAATTAGTCAGTACACACATAAATGCTTTCTTGCATTTCTCAATGCTGCATTCTAGATTTCACTATGTATTCTATCTGACCAAAATCCTGCAAGCTACATCCAGCTAGGACTTCTCTGGACTGGAACACTCCTTTTATTTTAAGATGCATCCTTTTTGTATCACAGAAAAACTAATATGAGAACAAACCAAGGATACAATAAAAAGAAAGCAGGCTGAATATTAATGAGAAACACAGGACAAATGCTGTTGCAATCGTCTGTAAGACTGTGAGTTTTACAACTGTTTACATGAACGTTAGGGTCTGACTCAGGAATAAATAGAAGCATTCTATCAGTTGCACATTACCACGTGGATTTCAGGGATCCGTACATTATCATGTTTCACATTCTTATCACTCTTTATAGCTCCAGGTGCATGTTCAACAAGCATTCACACAGAATGAAATGAAGAAACCAGTAACCCAGAATATCAGTTTATTCAACAATAAACATCTGTTTATTTGGAACTCTCAAACCACTGACTTTTTTAAAAACTTTTTTCCAGGTGGCAGTGTATTTTACAGTCTAGTGGGCATTCAAAGGAAAGCAATGTAATGATTTCAGAGGATGAGATGATGATGTAAAATTAATATAAATTGTATTTTATATTATAGTATGAGCCAGGTATATGGTGTGTCTAAAACACCATCAGTCTTCGTATTATCAGGAGCCTTAAAGTGAGAATTTTATCAGATTTCATGTCTACTTTTTCCCTGAAAGTAGATAACACACACAATGTGTTGAATCAGCAACCATCTTCATTTACCCTTAGTATCAGTTTGTAATGCCAGGTAACAAAGCAGTTTATTTATTTTGTGGGACAGGATATTCAACCCAGAATAATATACATACTAGGAAAGCCTCTGTCGAGGAACTGTATCACATCCTTACAAACATGGCCACTTCAAACGTGCTCATTATCTCCAAGTGTCTGTAAGTCAGACATTCACATGTATTTGTTATTTGGGCTCTCCATCTACACTCTTCTGAGTCTGAAATAAGGCAATTGCTGAGGCTTTGTTTCTCGCTGGAGGGTTGAGCAAAGAAGGGTCTGTTTCCAATTTTATTTATTCTGTTGGGATGATAGATCACTTAAAGTTTTAGACTTCTTGGTAGTTTAATTCTATGGTAGCAGCAGACAGAGTCTTTTCCCTCAGGGATGGTTTACCTGCTGAGGTCAGACCCACTCAAATTAATCCTCCTTTATATCAGCCAAAAGTCAAATATTTAGTGTCTTAGTGCTATCTTTAGAACAAACTCTATCTCCTTTTACAGCATATTGCTTCAGTTTCTTCTAGCCTAAGGGAGAAGGGATGATGCCTTACAGTGATGTGCATGATTATAAGTACAAAACTCAATGCAATTTTAAGACTCCATACCACATCTCTTCCAGTAGTGGATTTGTAGCCCCTCTAATCACAACAGGCAATGGCTCATATATGGCAATGGCAATTAACTGAAATTTAGAATTATTTTTAGACACATGTAACCCTTACTTATGTACTCATTAGTATGTACTTACTATGCAGCCCTGGCAAGCCTGAAATTCTACCAAGACCAAATTGGCCTCAAAGATATAGATATAAACATAACGCTGCCTTCCATGTGCTGAGATTAAAGGCATGTGCCACTATGCCCAGTTAGATCTTTTTGTTTACCATTAAAAATTATTTTATAGGTAGAATACCATAACTCTATTTGTATATCATATTTGTATAATTAAAAAATATTGTATTGGTATAAAAGAGCAAGTATATTGGTATAAGAGTTGGAAACCAGCTGCCCAGGCTGGCCTGGGAAGCAGATAGGCCATATTTATTCTTCCTCATCTCCTCCAAATCCAACACCCCAGTCTCATCATTATCTCTGTATCAGACCACCTGCTTTGGCTCTCTTCTCTCTCTTTCCCTATTCCCAGAAAACTATACAGATACTAGTGGCACACACTGTTTTCCTTCCTGCTGTGGATCCCCTCATCTTTCCTCCCTCCTAGCCCATCCCCACTCCTAAGTGTCAGCTCACAATACTAAGAAAAGCATTCAATACCTGGCAGTCTTTTCTAGGCAAACCACAGCCTCTAACACTATTCTAAGAAGCGGAGAGGGCAACAGATACTAACAAAACCTTTATGGTTTGTTCAGACTGATTTATATAGACTGCAAGACCTCAAGTGTCTGAAAAGCTCTAGAAAAACAAGAAGAAATCATACCACAGAAAGTATAAATAGTAAGAAATTATCAAACTCAAGGATGAAATGAATAAAATAAAAACAACAAAAAACACTCCAAAGAACTAATGAAATAAAGAGTTGTAGCCTAAAGAAAATCTATAATATTGACAAACATTTATCTAAATTAAAAGCTGGAGAAGTAGAGTCCAAATTAACAAAATTAGAAATGAAAAGGTAGATGTAATTATAAACACCCAGGAAATCCAAGGAATCATTAGGACATACTTTAGAAATCTGTACTCCACCAACTTGGACAATCTAAACTGAATGGATAATTTTCATTATATGTACCACTTACCAAACTTAAATAAAGATCAGATGAACATGTTCATTGTGGCTTTATTCATAACCAGAAACTAGAAACAACGTTTATGTCCCTTAACATAAGAACAGATAAGGAATATGTGGCACATTTACACAATGGAGTATTTCTTAGGTGTTAAAAAGCAAAACAAAACACACAAAAAAATTACATCATGAAATTTGCAGGCAAATGAATGGAAATAGAAAAAAGTCATCCTGAGTAAGCTAACCAAGACCTAGAAAGTGTCTATTAGCCATTAGGTGAATAATTACCAAGCTACAATATGAAGGCCCAGAGAGGGTAAGTAAATAGGAGAGGTATAGGGGCAGTACATGGATTTCCCCAGGAAGCGAAAATAGGATATATTTTATAGATGGACTGAGAGTAGGTGGGGATAGGAGCAGGAAGGATCAGGTTTCAGAGAGATAGGATGGAGGGAAAGAGTTCAGGAAGACACATCTGGAATTTCAGGGGTTTTGAAGGGGTGGTGTGGAAACTTAGTGCTGTGAAAACTTCTTGGAATCTATGAAAGTGATGCTAATGTGGATTCCTAGCAATGGGGGATATAGAGTCTCAACTGGCCATCTCTTGTAGCCAGACAAATCTTCTAGTTGAGGTACTGGGTTGCATCCAATTAAATAGTTGGCCAAGGGGGTACCATGGAAAGCCCTAAACAAAGGGGTCCTCTACTCAACCTGACCACAGGGCCTCATTGCCTAGGACAATATCTACATAACTTATTGAGTATGAAGAACTAGAGATGGTGCCTACATAAAGCCTTCATCCCTATGTTCAACTCTTTTTGATGCAGGAAGGTACTCAGAACATTACCTAAAGAGAAACATGGGGACCAACACACCCAAAAACTCTTTTTCTAAAATCTATCCCACCTGAAAAATATGCTAGGATAATGTTAGCACAGAACCTGTGGAAGAAACTAACCAATGTTTGATTTGTCTTAAGGTCCACTCCATGAGATGGAACCCATACTTGATATTGCTTGGGTAACCAAGAATGAGAGAGTAGATAACACATGGACCTAGGGTAAAACCAAATAGGATTGGTCTAAAAAAATCAATAAAATGACTCCTGATGATATTCTGACATACTCATAGACCAGTGCCTTATCCAGTCATCAGGCAGTAAATGGAAAAAGATGCAGAGAGTCACTGCTAGACACTATATGGAGAGTCTAAATTGGAAGTCTCCATAATAGTCCTCCATTTGGAACACATGGCATCCTGTAGAAAAAGAGATGGAAAGACGGTAAAAGCCAGAAGGGATAGAGGACACCAGGAGAACATAGACCTCTGAATCAATGAAACAAGACCCATAAGAGCTCCCAGAGACTTAAGCTGAAAGAACAGGCCTACATGGATCTGCTCTCCATAAATATTACAGCTATTAGCTTAGTATTTTTATGGGACTCCTAGGTATGAGAGCACATGGATCTCTGACTCTTTTGCCTGCTCTTGAGACTCTTTTCCTTCTGTTGGTTTGCTGTTGCCAATTTCAATATGAAAGTCTTTGCTTCATCTTATTTATTTTATTTTGTTATATTGGCCTATTATCTCTTAGAAACCTATTCTTTTCTAATAAGAGACAAAATGGGAGTGGATTAAGCAGGGAGTAGAGGTGTAAGGGGAAATGGGATGATTGTGGAAAAGAGAAACTATAATCAGGTTTTATTGTATGATTTATTTTCAGTTAAAAAAAAAGAAACAAAAGAACATTAAATTCTACAAGCTACTAAAATTTCCAGGCATTATCTTCTTTCATTTGAAAAATGTAATGGAGAAAGGTACACAAAATTGACTCTCCAATTCTGTGTACATTCCAAGGAGACCATCTAGTTCAGTGATTACTCATAACCCTACAGACAATAGTTAACCCTGGCTATAAATAATAATGCTAAAAATGTTGGCACCTTTTCTCTCCACAAAAATTCCCAAGCCCATCCAAAAACATCAGTGGCCCAAAAAGCATGTTCTGGAGGCATATTTGTAGAGGAATTTTAATTCAGCAACATGCTGCTCTGGCAAGGAATCACATCCAAAGAACTAGGTCTATGTGATCCTGCTGAAATGCAAACATGCCACACAAGTTTAATCCCTCTGGCTGGAATACAGACATGCCCTTAGTACACAAATTTAATCTCAAACAATGTAGGTAGGGCTAGTTTATATAGAAAGAAGCAGCCATGTTTGAAAGTGATGTCTAATTGAGGGGCACACAAAAGTGAGGAATCAGAAAGATTTGACAGAATGAGTCATAGGTAGACTACACCCAACTCTCAGAAGAAGAAACAGGAAATAGACGCTTCTAAAAGCAGTACAGTATAGTCAAGACAGTAGAGTAGTACAGGATAACTATACTACAATCAGTGCACCAAAGGGAACAGGAACATAGACTTTTTTACCTGTCCATGAGACACTTTGACCTAGTGGTACTGCCCTGTAGGCCACCAGTGTAAGGAGGCTCTTGGCCCTTATATGACTGCTGAACTGGGCTGGGGGACTGATATGTAGGGATAGTCCATTCCGGAGGAGTGGGATGGAAGGGATAGGGGTAGAGGGTGGGAGGACAGGACTGGGAGGGATGAAAAGAGGGCACTGTGATGGAGATGTAACCTGAAGTAATAAATAAACATATATATATATATATATATATATATATATATAGAGAGAGAGAGAGAGAGAGAGAGAAGGACAAGAAGAAGAAGAAGAAGAAGAAAACACAATACTGTAAAGTACATAGAGAAAGGAGTAGAGTACAGTAGAGAATTCAATAGAGAATACAGTACAATAGAGTTGAGTTCAGTACAGTATAGGCAGTTCAGTGTACTTCAGTTGAATATAATAGTGCTCAGTTGAGTTCATGCAGTTTGCTGCAGTTCAGTTCATGGAGCTCAGAAACAGAGAAACTTAAGAGAAGTTGAGAGAAGCAGGTTTGAGTGAGTTAGCTTGTAGTGGAGTTTTGAGCCAAAGCAGCTAATTCAAACCAGCCAACCAGAATTCAGAAAGAACTAGAAAGGGTAAACTTACTTCACAGTAACCCTCCAAGAAGACAATTGCAATGGGTGAATAAAACTTACATTTACATGTGTTTCCACAGATTAAAATATTAAGATTGAATTTGAGACATTAACTCACTAGCCTGATTTCATGAAAGCATTGGAGAGTTAAATGTTAAAAACAGTAACAAAAAGAAAGATCAGATAAGCAATTTAAACAGAGCTATAACGCCTAGTGAAATATAAGTTGTAAATAAAATCTTCCAACCAAACCAAACCATAACAAAACAAAAACAAACAAACAAACAACAACAACAACAAACCCTAGCAGGGCCAGATGGATTTAGCATTGAATTATACTAGATTTTTAAAAATGAACATCAATATTCCACAAACTATTTCACACATAATAGAAACAGAAGAAATATTGCCCAATTCTTTTACAAGGTCATAGTTATCTTGTGACCTAAACTACAAGAAGACCCAACAAAGAAAGGTAATTTCCCTTGTGAACAAGGATTACAATTCTCAATAGGATACTTACAAACCAAATCCATGAACACATAAAAAAGATGATCCACCATGATCAAGTAGGCTTCATCCCAGATATGCAGAGATAGTTCATCATACAAAAATCAATAAATGTAAGCTCCCATATAAACAAACTGTAAAAAAAAAAAAGCCACATGATCATCCCATTAGGTGAAGAAAAAATCTTTGACAAAACCCAAAATCCTTTCATGATAAAAGTTCTGGAGAGAGTAGGGATATAGGGACATACCTCAACATAATAAAGGGAACTTATAGCAAGCACATAACCAACATCACCCTAAATGGACAGAAACTCAAAGCATTTCCACTAAAATGATGAATATAAGGTTATTGCCTCTTCCCATATCTATAAGTTACAATACTTGAAGATTTGGCTAGAGCAATGAGGCTACTGAAGTAGATAAAGGAGATACAAGTAGGAAGAAAAGAAGTCAAAGAACTCTATCTAATCTGGTAAGATAGTATACATAAGTTACCCTAAAACTTCTACCAGAAAAATCCTACAGTTGATACACTTTTTTCAAGGCAACAAGATGCAAACTAATACAAATCATTAGCATTTATTTATACAAATGGCCAAGGAACTGAGAAAGAAATCAGGAAAAAACCTCAATAATATGAAATACCATAGAGTAACTCTAATCAGGAAAGTGAAAAACTTGTATGATAAAATCCTTAAGACACTGAAGAAATTAACTGAAGAAGATACAAGAAGGTGGGAAAATCTCCCGTGCTTATGCACTGAGATCAATATTGTAGAAATAATGAACCTACCAAAAACAATCCCCATCAAAATTCCAACATAGTACTTTCCAGGACTTAAAAAGACAATTCTTTTAGCTTCATATTGGAACCAAAAAACACAAGATAGCTAAAACACTCCTAAGTAATAACAGAAATACTGGAGTCCTTGCCATTGCTGATCACAAATTTTACTACTGTAGCAATATAAATAGCATGACATTCACTATTGATAACTTTCCACAAAGTGACAGTAATGACTTATTATTGAAGACAACATCTAAACAATCCCTTGAACATGAAGAAGTTGAGCTGGTGCCTACATAGAGCCTTCACCTCTACTGACTAATTTTCATGCTGTTAGAAATTACTCAGTAAGCTACCCAAGAAGAAAGATAAATACCAACCCAGCTACAAAACTTTGAATTTACATCAGCAAACTGCCTACATTGTCCAATAGTGGCATAAACCTTTTGAGACTAACCAACCAACGTCTGAATGGATTAAATCCCCCTCCATGAGATGGAACCCTTGCCTAAGACTAAACTGATCCCCGAGAACCTGAGACTAGATAGGCCAAGAACCTAGGAGAAAACTAAATACTAGGGTTGTGCTAAAAGAACAGAGCAATAAAATGATTCCTAAACTCATTCTTCTATATTCCTATATTCATAGATAAATATCTTGATCAGCTTTCATCAGAGGAGCTTCCTCCTGCACCAGAGGGGAACAAATACAGAGACTCACAGCCAGATAATGTACAGAGAGTAAGAGACCTTAGAACACTCAGCCCTAAATGGGATATCATTAACCTTCACCCAAAGGCCTAGAAAACACTGCAGAAGAAGAGATTGAATGAGTGTAAGAGCTGGAGAGTATGGAGGACACCAAGATAAAAAGACCTTCTGAACCCAGAAGGACTGATGCAAAATCTGACACTGGCAGAGTCTACATAGGTCTGTGCCAGCAGGAGTCCTAGAGTTGAAAGGAGAAGTGGACACAGGTTCTCATCCCTAATACAGAAGCTAACTCTAACTGTTAACCACTTGCAAATGAAAAATTAGTTTTATCCAAGGGAGTATTGCTTGGGATCCAAACAACTCTCAAGTTAGATCCCATGTCCAGTAATATATGACCATCAGAAAACGAATGAAAAGATTTATTTAGATATTCTGTGTCTCACAATGTTGTGTCAGGGCCTTCAGGTTTTGTTTGTTTGTTTTTTAACCTTACAGGTCCTTTGCACGTATGTATTATAGATTCCAGTTTTGTGTTATGGGACTCCTATGTGTGTAAATATGTACGTTTCTTCAGCTGAATGTGTTTCTCCTTCATTTTCCTTGGCTCTTTTTCTTATGCTAGTTTTGTCCTAACCTGAAACATTTGTTTTTGTTTCATCTTATTTCATCTTACTTTTTATTTTATATTATTAATAATATTATTATCATTGTTGTTATTGTCTAAATACCTGTTTTCTATCAAGGGAAAGAACAGGTGTTCATCAGAATGGAAGAGAAAGTGGGGAAGATTGTCTAAAGAGCATCATATTAGACCTGATTTCTGAAATACTTACTTTATTTCACAAAATATACAATGTTAGAGCTACAACATTGAACAACATGTGTCTTGAACTTTTACTTTTGTATAAATTAATCTTCTTGCTCAATAATGAGTAATTCTATTTCCACCCTCCCCTACTCTTTGCCCACAATTAATTGATAGTGATGTGATTCTCTGAATTTCTTCATTCTTTGTACATCATAGAAATGGAATCATGATATCTGTTTTTCTGTGACTGGTTATTTAAGTTAGCATGGTGTCCTTGGGATTCATTCCTATTGTCACACATGGCAATTTTGTTCTTTAGTTCTTTTTTTGTAATTATGAATGTTTACTACAAGACCTCTATATATGCAACATCATTAATTATCAGCAAGATGTAAATCAAAACCACAATGTAATAGCCCCTCACACCTGTCAGAAGCACTATTATTAAAAGAAGGAAGAAGAAGAGGAAGTGAAAAAAAGCAGAAGTTACCGGTTAGAGAAAATGTGAGGGAAGATATAAAAACATGAGTACTTGTATATAGTATATAAATAGTAGCCTTGTATACTATTGGGTAGAGGAGAAGTATGGTGCATTCCATGTAGAAAACAATATGGAGGTCTAACTGTTCCACTCAACCTGTGATATTATGGCAATATAGATGAGTGATTCATAAGCACCATAATGTATTTCTCACAGCCCTGTAGAACCTGGGATCAGACAATGATAGAGTCAATATGTGCTTCAGGCTCACTTACTGATGTATAATCTGACGTCTTGCTATATCCTTGTATAATAGAAATGATGAATATGCTCTCTGTTATCTCTTTCCTAAGGAAAATTATCCCTTTCAGGGGAGGTCTCAGCATCTGCTATATAGCCCCATTTTCAGACACCTTTGGACATTCATAATCAACATGTAAATTTGGGGAGTGGGGAACAATATTCAATTTATGCACAGGGTCTGTAATATATAAAGCAAAAAAAAAAAAAAAACTACCACATGATCTGGTGAACATGCTCCAGGGTATTCATATGACAATTGAAATTAGGACCATGAAGCATTATTAGCATGTCTACAGCATTGCAATGTGATTCCTATAAAACTAAAAGGAAATAAAGTGCATATTTAAAAATATGTACATATAAAACTGATCCTGTTTTTGAAGTTCTTGCCATTGAATATACATTGAAGGGAGCAGACAGTAAGGAACTTGTTGATGGCAGTGACATTGTGTACACAGTGGAGTGTTTTTTACTCAGTATGGAAGAAGATGTACATTTTCTGCCAAGTTAGGATGGTAGGTCATGAATCACTACTCACTTTCATCTCCATGCCAAGGATTTGATACAGCACCCTTGGTGACCGTATTACTTCCAGGATATGAGAGAAAGTATTCCTCCTTACATACAAGAAAGAGAACATAAGAGCACACTCTTAGAAGCCTCCACCAACCACTCTCTATCACAGGAAAAACACTTCAGTTGCACATAACTCTTTAAAACAGTTAATTCTCAAATAATTTGTTTCTAAATATCAGTGTTTTGCTCTATAAAATCAGAATAAGGCTCAAAGTGTGTAGAATTAATTAATTTAATTGTTTAGCAGTATTTAGATTATATTTAATCGGTTGGCAGTGTTAATCCTTAACCCACCATTATAAATAAGCATACAGACACTTGATGGATTTTAACAAGACTTAGCATGAACTGAGCAATCTTGGCCCATCTAAGCTAGCTTATTCTATTCCCCAAATAAAACCTCATATACACATACATCCCCTTGGCTCTTTTCTCTATATTCATTATGCTGGTGTTCCAGGCCACATAACATGATCTTCTTTCATCTACCCCACCATGTGTCTCCTGCCTGCTCCTGGCTTTTTCTTCTACTCAATAACCTCTCTGCTTCAGAAGCCCATCACCTTAGTCCCGCCTACCTCTGTCTTTTCCCAATCTCAGGCCTCAGCATTTACTCAACCAATAAGAGTCAATGGGTAGCAAGTAAAGTAACGAACAGCAATCAGGACTCTGGGACCAATTAACATTTAGAATGCCTGACATCACCCCATCAAAAGTGGTTTATTTTATATTATTTTTTTGTTAAGTGCTATGTTGATGTGTGAAAGAAAACAAGAAAGATACAGTCACATTGTTTTCTGGACCCTGCTAATTCTTCTCTGTGTAACTTTTTCAGGCCTTTATAAACTTTGTAGGTTCATGATGAGGTCTGTAGTTAACATGCAGCTTGAAGAGTTAGTGTGGCTGCCAGCTGTTCATCAAACTTTACGGGAGGAACTGTAAGCATAGACACACTATAAGCAATATGGAAATTGCATCTAGAAGTTCTAAAAGTGGGAGTCACCTGAATGTGAACTCTTCATGACTTTTAACTCCCACAACCCAGACATAAATGACAGGTCTTCAGGTACAATGAGACTTTCATTTGAATCTAGAAAAAAAAAAAAAAAAAAAGGTTACGGTATGTCTCTAGTTTTACACTGTAAACTTCTCCCAGGGGATATGCAGGGGAGTGATCTCATGATTTTTTTATTCTCTTTCCAATTGTGTTTTAAACTGGATGAGGTGGATACAGGTCACACACTCTTAAATACTGTGACTCTGACAACATCAAAGTAGAACAGAGTAATCACTTGAATTTCCATGGATATGTAAGCTTTCCAATAATGAAATTCTTCTTGGCTTAATAGTGAGGTGCCTTAGCAAATATTCATTGAGATGTTATGATCAAAATTCTATGTACTGTTTAATAAACCAGATTTAAATTAAAAGAACAGTCCTTACCCTCTTTCCTTCAGATAGCTTATATTCTATAATATATATATATATTCTATAATATATATATTGTATAATATAGATGATAAAGACAAACACAATGAGAAGACAGGGAAATGGGGACAGTTGCTGAGACATGATTAGTAGCAAGGCCTCAAGTGTGCCCTGTGCTAGATGTTCACGTATTTGTCCATCACCATGTCCTCAATAGAATATAATGTGTGAAGATATATGATGACTTATAGGTACTGCATATATTAATAGATGTCATTCATGTTTTTTTTCATAGAAGTACATAATGCACTTGAACTTTCTTCCCCAAAGCACATGCCATCCCTCTCCATTCCTTTTCTGAGCCCCCTTCTACTTATCCTCTCCCTTCCTCTAGATACTCTTGCTTCTACTTTCATATCATGTAGACACACACATTATTATTTATCTGTAAAATTACTATTAAAATGAACATAGCACTAAGATTTGTGATTTTACCATTTCAAAACACACAGTTTAGAGGCATTAAGAACATTCATTCTGTCCTGAACTTGTCCCACCAGAGGTGTCTAGGCCAGATACACCAGGAGCATGCAGGTTAGATTGCTTGCTGCCACCCACATCACCTGCCCTCCTAAGCCAATGGGCCACACCCAGCTGCCCTGAGCTGTGTGCTGTCCCACCAATCTCCATCTTCCTGACCAGCTGCACCTGGAGTCCCCAGGCCTACAATTTCAGAAATATCAAGGTTTGATCCCGTCTTGCTTCTCCCCCCACAAATTGCCATCCTGCCCAGTGTTCTGAGGCACTTCCAACTGACCTTAGCTGAGTGTTGTGCCCACAACTCCACTTCTGGACTCTACCTCACTGGAGGTTACCAGACATGATACACAGGGAGCATCCAATGGCAGTGTGCAGACCAGCTTCACTTGAAGTTACCATACCTGCAACCTCAGGAACCTACAGAGGTCACCAAGCCTGATACACCAAGGCCTTCTACACCAGCAGCATCAGCTTAACTGCAGGACTACTTCTCCACTGACATCCACCAGATCAGCTGCACCAAGAATATCCAGGCTATCACTGGATGTTGCAACACCAACATCAAGGACTGCTGTACCAGTTACATCCAGAGTCCAGGTGCCCTGAGCTTTGTACAGTCACTCTGAGCTCCATTCCATTGTCCAGACACTGCTCCACTGATCTCTACCAGTCCTGAGGCACAAGGACCACCAAGGTGCACAGCACAGAAACATCCAGGCCTGCTGCACAAAGAACAGCCAGGAACAGATAGGGACAACAAGATGGCTAAAGGCCAGAGTAAGAGCACAAACAGCAAGAGCCAGGGCAAAATGACACCCTCAGAGCACAGCTATCCTACTACAGCAAGCCCTAAGACAATCTACCCACAAGAAAATGACCTTAAATCAAACTCTATAATGATGATAGAAGTCTTAAAAGATGAAATTAATACATTCTTCCAAGAAATACAGGAAAATTGAATCAAACAAATAAATTCCTTAAAGGAATAGAGAAAAATTCCATCAGACAGGTGAATGAAATGAATAAGTCCTTTAAAAAAAACACAGGAAATACAAAGAAACATACATTTCATATGTATGAAATGAATAAGTCCTTTAAGGAATTACAAGAAAATACAATCAAAGAAGTGAAGGAAATGAATTAAATAGAACAAGACTTTAAAATGGAAATGGAAGCAATAAAAACACAAACTGAGGGAATTGTGGAGATAGAAAACCTATGTAAGAGAACAGGAAATACAAACACAAGTATCACAAGCAGAATACAAAAGATGGAAGACAATCTCAGGCCCAGAAAATACAACTGAAGAAATTGATACATTGCCCCCTCCCAAAAAAAGTTAAATCTAATAAGTTCTTGACACAAAACATTCACAAAATTGGGGACACTATTAAAAGACCAAGCCTAAGAGTAATAGAGTAGAAGGAGAAGATTCCCAGATCCAAGACCCAGAAACTATCTTCAAAAAATCATAGTAGAAGACTTCCCCAACCTAAAGAAAGAGTTGTCTATAAACATACAAGAAGTTTTCAGAGCACTAAATGTACTGAACCAAAAAAGAAACTCCTTCCCACACCATAACCAAAACACAGACTGTACAGAACAAAGACCAAATAGTAAAAGCAGCAAAGGAAAAAGGCCAAGTAACATATAAAGTCAGACCTATCAGAATTACACCCAACTTCTCAGAGACTCTTAAATCTAGAAGGGTCTGGGGAGATATCATGCAGACCCTATGAGACCACAGATGTCAGCCCAAAGTACTATATCCAATAAAATTTGAATAACCATAGATAGAGAAAACAATATTTTCTATGCCAAATCAAATTTAAACAATACTATCCACAAACACAGACCTACAGAAGATATTAGAATGAAAACCCCAACCCAAGGAGGATAACTATACCCAGGAAAGCACAGGATGTAAATAACCCCAAAGCAAAAGAAGGGAAACATACACAGTCTCTACAACCACTAACATCAAAATAACTAGAATTACCAATCATTGTTCACTAATATCTCTCAACATCAGTGGACTCAATTCCTGTTCAAAAAGACACAGGCTAACAGAATGGATTTGAAAACAGAATCCATCATTCTGCTACATACAAGAAATACACCTCAGCAACCAACATAGACATTATCTCAAGGTAAAGGACTGGAAAAAAGGTTTGCTAAGCAGACAGGCCCAAGAAGCAAGCTGAAGTAGCCATTCTTTATTTAATAAAACAGACTTTCAACCAAAATTAGTCAAAACAGATGTGGAAGGGCACTTCATACTCATTAAAGGAAAAGTCTACCAAGATGTTGACTCAATTCTGAACATGTATGCCTCAAATATAAGGCCAACCTCATTCTTAAAAGAAATATTACTAAAGCTTAAGTCACACATAGACCCACATAATTTAATAATGGGAGCCTTGTGCACCCCACTCTCACCAATGGGTAGATAATCAAGACAGTAATTATACAGAGAAATAATGAAACTAAAATATGTCATGAATCAAATGGACCTAACAGATATCTACAGAGCATTTTATCTCAGTATAAAAGAATATATCTTCTCAGCATTTCATGGAACCTTCTCCAAAATTGTCCGTATAATTGGTCAAAAAGCAAGTGTCAACAGATACAAGAGTACGGAAATAACCCCTGATATCCTCTCAGATTACCATGGATTAAAGCTGCAGTTCAATAACAACAGAAAGTCTACAAACTCAATAAAGAAAGAAATTAAAAACTTTCTTGAATTCAATGAAAAAGATGGCACAAGCTACATACCCAAACTCATGGGACACAATGAAAGCAGTTTCAAAAGGAAGGTTCATGGCACTAAGCACATTCATAAGGAAACTGGAGAGATCTCATACTGGCAACATAAAAGCACAACTGAGAGGAAGGCAAGATGGCTGTGTCTGGAACAGACACAATCTGATCAATGGGAAAACCAGCTAGATCACTGCAAAGATATATTCGTGCTGAGAAGAGGCTCGAGGCCACCTGGGATCACGTGACAAAAATGGGGATAATAAAGGTCCCTGTGCTAAACATCCAGACACTCAGAAAAACAGAACGTAAAAAAACTGTGGTACATCTACACAATGAAATACTACTCAGCCATCAGAAACAACGAAATCATGCAATTCACATCCAAACGGATGGAACTAGAGAGGCTCATCTTGAGTGAGCTCTCCCAGGCACAGAAGGATGCATATGGCATCTATTCACTTATAATTGGATTTTAGCCATATAGTACAGAATAACTATGCTACAGCCAATACATCAAAGGGAACATGAACATAGACTTTGTTTCCTGTCAATGAGTCACTTTGCTCTAGTGGTGCTGCCTTGTAGGCCCCCAGTGTATGAGGAAGCTCTTGGCCCTCATAAATGTCTGCTGAACTGGAGAAGGGGACTGATATGTAGGGACACTCCACTGTGGAGGAGTGGGATGGAAGGGATGGGGGTAGAGGGTGGGAAGGCGGGACTGGGAGGGGTGAAAGAGGGTACTATGATGGAGATGTAACCTGAACTAATAAATAAACATTAAAAAAAAAAAAAAGAAAAAGAAAAAAAGAAGAGCCAGACACATGAGCAGAAGTACATCTTACTATAGTGGAATAACTTGTGTGTCTGAGCAATTCAGCTTCCCAGCTGGTAGCTCTGACCTCCAGATAGAGGTCCTCCCCAGCTTCCTGAGCTCCCAGCTTCCACACAGTCATTCAGCACCCAAAAAAAGGACCAGTGGTGCCAAAGGAACTGTAAGGTCATCGTGGTTCTCTCTGGAATTTATAACATGGCGACATCTGGCTGACCTTTGGATAGTCAAGCTGGAAGGTAGCTACACTGTCCTGAGTCACAGTGCTTTGGGTGAGTGACAGACTCTATTTTGGAACCCCCTGCTAGCATGTCATGCCCCTTGGCCAGGAACCCAGTCTGCAGCATCCAGAGTTTCTGCCCTGGAGCAGTGAAGCAGTTTTGGGGCTCCAACAGTGTGGCTTCCTGAGTGACACAGGATTCACTGGGTCACATTGCTTCTGGTAAAGAGATACAAGCTGCAACTGGGATTTCCAGGAAGCCGCAGGGGAATATCAGGATCACAGCCTTGACTTCCAGGCTTCACCGGAACAGTTAGACACCCTGCCCACTCAGGCAAGATGTCTTAGAATAGAATGCTTCTGGCCGAGAAGTGCAAACTGAACCTGGGATTCCCAGAGAACCTAATGGTTAGGGTTATTCTTTACAGATATGGAAAGAATAATTTTCAACTTCATATGGAAAAACAAAAAACCCAGAAGAGCGAAATTAATCCTGTACAATAAAAGAACATCTGGATGTATAACCATTCCTGATTTCAAGCTATACTACAAAGCAACAGCAATAAAAACAGCATGGTACTGGCATAGAAACAGACTGGTTTATCAACAGAATCAAATCAAAGTCTCAAAAATCAATCGACATATTTATGGTCATATATCACCATGTATAAAACTTATGTCCAAGTGGATCAAAGGCCTCAAAGTAGAACTGGACACACTAAACCGAATAGAAGAGAAAGTGGGAAAAAGCATCAAACATATTTTCATAGGAACAACTTCCTGAACATAACTACAATAGTTCAGACTAGAAAGACAAGTAATCAATAAATGGGACCTTATGAAACCAAAAATCTTCTGCATAAGGGGATGGATACTGTCATTGAAATGAAATGGCAGCCCACAGATTGGGAAAAGATCTTCACCAATCCCACATTTGACAGAGGGCTGATATCTGAAATTTACCAAGATCTCAAGAAATTAAACACAAAGTAACGAAATAATCCAATCCAAAACTGGGGTATATAGTTAAACCAAGAATTCACAAAAAAAAAAAAAGAAATCTCAAATGGCCAAGAGACACTTGCAGAAATGCTCAACATCCTTAGTCATCAGAGAAATGAAACTCAAAATGACTCTGATATTCCATCTCTCATCTATCAGAATGGCTAAGATCAAAAACTCAAGTGACATCACATGCTGTCGAGGATGTGGAGAAAGGGGAACACTCTCATTGATGGTGGGAGTGCAAACTTTGGAAATCAATCTGGTGATACTTCAGAATATTAGGAATAGTTCTACCTCAAGACTCAAATATATCACTCTTGGCCATATATATCCAAAATATTTTTCACCAAACCACAAAGGCATTGTCTCAACTATGTTTATAATAGCTTTATTTGTAATAACCAGAAACTGGAAACAACTGAGATTCCCTTTAACAGAAGAATGGATTTAAAAAACAAAACTAAACAAACAAACAAAAAAAAACTTCCTTTGTCTTTTAGAAACGTTTCAATTTTTAAAAGTCCCATTTATTGATTGTTTGTTTTAGTGCCTGAGCTATTGGTATTCTAGTCAGGAAGTTGCTACCAGTGCCAATGAGGTCAAGGCTTTTCCCCACTTTCTCTTCTATTAATGTTAGTGTGTCCGGATTTATGTTGAGGTCCTTGATCCACTTAGACTTAAGTTTTGTACAGGGTGATAAGTATGGATCTATTCTTCTACATGTTGACATCCAGTTAGACCAGCACCATTTATTGAAGATGTTTTCCTTTTTCCATTGTATGTTTTTGGCTTCTTTGCCAAAAATTAAGTGACCACACGTGTGTAGGTTTATTTCTCGTTCTTTGATATGATTCCATTGGTCAACTGGTCTGTTTCTATACCAGTACCATGCTGTTTTTATTACTATTGCCCTGTAGTACAGCTTGAAATCCAGGAGGGTGATACCTCCAGATGTTCCGTAATTGTACATGATTGATTTAGCTATTCTGGGTCTTTTGTTATTCCATATAAGCTGAGAATTGTTTTTTGCAGATCTGTACAAAATTAAGTTGGTATTTGGATAGGAATCACATTGAATCTGTGTATTGCTTTTGGTAAGATGGCCATTTTTATTATGTTGATCCTACCTATCCATGAGCAAGGTAGATCTTTCCATGTTCTGATATCTTCTTCAATTTCTTTCTTCAGGGACTTGAAGTTCTTATCATACAGGTCTTTCACTTGCTTGGTTAGAGTTACCCCCAGGTATTTTATATTATTTGTAGCTATTGTGAAGGGTGTTGATGCCCTTATTTCTTATTCAGCCCATTTATCTTTTGTGTAAAGAAGGACTACTTATTTTTTTTGAATTTTGCTGCCAACTGTGATAAACTCTTTAGGATAATTAAGAAATGCAAACTAATGGTCATGCAAACTTGTCATTTTGTTACGTACTATGACAGTCTATCACAGTTATTTTCTAAGCTAATCAGAAATCAAGTTGCTGAGAGACAAGCAACATTTGCTTATCTAAATGTAAGAGATGGATAGGGCATCTTCAAAAACCTCAAGAGATCTGCAGAATATGACATTCAAAGATGTTTTCTTAACTTAAGGTTTTTTGATATCGAGACATGTCAGCTCCTGACAGCACCCCCTATTCTACTCCAAGTAGAAGATGAGCATCAAAGAATCTCCAGTGGGAGATGGTTGAATTAGTGGCAAGCCTATCTCTTAGCAAGAAACACCCCTTGCTTCAACTGTAGACAGAATGCTGTCCAAAAAGGACAAAATTTGGAAGCAGGTAAATCGACAGCCTAGCTCTGCCAAGACAGGGTAGGCAAGTCCTTCATAATTCCTGCTCTACAATTAATGTCAGTCAGAGAAACAGGGCCAAACGGCTGAAGATTGATGCTGTAACGTATGGAGAGAAAATGGGAAATGGCCAGGCAGCCACTGGCATGTCATTTCTTAGTTTTGGAAACTGCGGGCCCTGCACTTCCTGTATAATCAGATATATTTATCCCTCTCAGGTCTCTGACGTGGTTGAAGAATAGATAGCTAGAGTCTCATGGTTAAATTTTGAGTTGTTTAGGAATCAAGAGGGTGCTCTGGATCTAAGAAGATGTTTTTAAAATTGTGAGGCAAGTTAGTATGAAAGTTGAGTTAGATATAGAACTTTAAACTCATGGAGATGCTTAGATAGTAGAATGTTAAAGTCAGGTGCCAAATACATATGGACTTGACATTAGGAATGTATGCTAAGCCATATAACTCTCATAAGTGTGGCCTATTTATTTCTGTTGTTTTGTATTGTATTTATTGTTATGAGAGAAAGAACCATTTGTTGGACTGAAAGGGGGAGCTGTTGGGGGGAAAAGATATACCTTAAACTTAAAAAAAAGGGAAGAGGATGGGGGGTTGATGGGGAAGAGTGTGGGAGGTTGAGACTGGAGGGGGGAGTAGGGAGGGGATTGTGATTGAGATGTAACTTGAAGAAATAAAAAATAAATTATATTAAAAAAACAAAACAGTGGTACATTTACACAACAGAATCCTACTCAGTTATCAGAAACAAGGAAATCATCCAATTTTAACTAAATGGATGGAACTTGAAAAGCTCATCCAGAATGTGGTAACCCAGACCCAGAAAGATATATGGCCTATATTCACTTATAAATGGATTTTAGCCATAGTACAACATAACTATTCTACAATCCACTGACCCAAAGGAATAGGAAACTAGCATAACTATCCTACAAGAAATTCCACCTAGCAGTAGATCAAAACAGGTGCTGAGACACACAGCAAAACATTAGGTGGAGCTCTGGGAGCTGTGTATAAGAGAGGGAATAGAAATTGAGAGTCCTGGAGGGGACAAAAACAACACATGAAGATCAACAGAACCACCCAAACCAGGCCACTAACGTTGTACAGACTTGAACATTAACTAAAAACTAAAAAAAAAAAAAAAAAGAAAGAAAGAAAGAAAAAGAAAAAAGACAGAAAGAAAAACCTAAAAAAGAAAACACTTAGACTAGACCTGTTCCCCCCCCCATACATATACAGATGACAGGCAACTTAGTCTTCATAAGGATCCCGTAACAAGTGGGGCAGGGCATCTCAGTCATGGACTTTGTTGCATGTTAGGGGGACACTGTATCCTATCTGGGGTGCCATGTCGGGCCCCAGAATAAGAAGCTCTTAGCCTTTGTGTATGTGGTGAACTGAGTGGGGTGGGTATGTGGGGACCCCTCACCAGAAAAGAAGGATAGAAGGGAAAGGGTGAAGAGAGTGGGAAGGTGAGACTTGTAGGGGAGGAGGGAGGGGGCTGTGATTGAGATGTAAGTTGAATTAATAAAAGAATGTTTTTAAAAATCATACTTGAAAGTTCTAGAACAAAAAGAAGCAAAACACTCACAAAAGGACTAGACGGCAGGAAATAATCAAACTTGGGACTGAAATTAATATATTAGAAACAAGGAAAACAATAGGTAGAATCAATGAGACCAAGGGGTGATTCTTTGAGAAAATCAACAGGATAAAATTTAGCCAAAGTAACTAAAAGGCAGAGAGACAGTATCTAAATTAACAAAATCAGAAATGAAAAGGGAGACATAACAACAGACCCTGAAAAAGTCCAAAGAATTATGAGGTCTTATTTAAAAGCCTGTACTACACAAAACTGAATAATCTAAATGAAATGAATGATTTTTCTTGATATATTCCACTTACTAAAATTAAATCAGGATCAGATAAACAAATTAAACAGTCTCATAACCTTTAAGGAAATAGAAACCCTCATCAAAAGTCTCCCAACCAAAAACTCACTGGGACAGATGGTTTTAGTGCAGAATTCTACAAGACTATCAAAGAAGAGGTAGCACCAATACTCCTCAAATTATTCCACAAAAGAACATTGTCAAGTTCATTCTATGAGGCAAGTCATCCTGAAACCTAAACCACACAAAGTCTCAACTAAGAAAGAGAATTTCAGACCAGTCTCCCTCATGAACATTGATGCATAAATACCCAATAAAATACTGGCAAACAAAATCCAAGAACATCAAAAATATCATCCTCCATGATCAAGTAGTCTTCATCCTAGGAATGCCAGAATCATTTAACACATGAAAATCTATCAATGTAATCCTTCCTATAAACAAACTGAAAGAAAAAGAGAATAACAAAAAAAAAAACTCATGATCATCTCACTAGATGCTGAAAAACCTTTAACAACATCCAACACATATTCATGATACAAGTCTTGGAGAGATCATGTGTACAAGGCCCATAGCTAAATATAATAAAGGAAATACACAGCAAGTCAATAGCCAACATCAAATTAAATGGAGAGAAACTTAAACCAATCCCATGAAAATCAAGAACATGACAGGGCTGTCCATTCTCCTCATATTTCTTCAGTACTTGATGCTCTAGTTAGAGCAATAAGACAACTGAAGGAGATCAAGGAGATACAAATTGGAAAGAAAGAAATAAAAGTATCTCTATTTGCAGATGATATGTTAGGATACATAGGTGAACCTCAAAATTCTACCAGAGAACTCCTTCAGTTGATAAACACCTACAGCAAGGTGGCTGGATACAAAATTATCTCAAAAAAAAAAAATCAGTAGCCCTCCTTTATACAAATGATAAACAGGCTGAAAAAGAAAGTAGTGTACAACTTTCTTCACAAGAGCCACAAACAATACAAAATGCCTTAGCATAACTCTCTCATACTCATGGATTGGTAGGATTAACAGTAAAAATGGCCTTTTACCAAAAACAATCTGTAGATTCAATGCAAGTCCCATCGAAATCCCAACCCAATTCTTTATAGATTTAAAAAGAACAGTTACCAACGATATATGAAAAAATAAAAAACCCAGAATAGGTAAAATAGTCCTGTTCAATAAAAGAACCTTTGGACATATCACCATTCCTAACCTTCAAACTACTACAAAGCAATAATAATAAAAATCACATGGAATTGGCATAAAACCAGACCCGTTAGCCAAATGGAATCAAATTGAAGACCCAGAAATAAACCCAAACACTTATAAACATTTGATTTTTGACAAAGATGCCAAAACTATACAATGGAAGTAAAGAAAGCATCTTCAAGAAATTGTGCTGGTCTAATTGGATATCTGCATGTAGAATGAAAAGAGAACCATATTTACCACCCTGCACAAAACTCAAGTCCCAGTGGATCAAAGAACTCAACATAAATCCAGATACACTGAATTTAGTAGAAGAGAAAGTGGGGAAAAAGCCTTAAACTCATTGGCATAGGAGATAACTTCCTGAAGAGAATACCAGTAGTTCAGGCACTAACATAAACAACGAATGGGACCTCATGAAATGTTAAAGCTTCTGTAAAACAAAGAACACTGCCAATAGAACAAAATGGTAGCCCACTAATTGTGAAAAGATCTTCACTAACTCCATATCTGACAGAGGGCTAATATTCAAATTTATAAGAACTCAAGAAAATAAACACCAACAAACCAAATAAACCAATTAAAAAATTGGATAAAGTGCTAAACTAAGAATTCATTACAGAAGTATCTCTAATGATTGAGACACACTTAAAGAAATGCTCAGCATCCTTAGTTATAAGGGAAATGCAAGTGAAAACAACTATGAGATTCTATCTTACACCTATTAGAATAGCAAAGATAAAAAACTCAAGTGACTGCACATGCTGATGAGGATGTGGAGAAGGGGGAATCACTCCTCTATTGGTGATGGAAGTGTTATCTTGTACTACAACTTTGGAAATCAATCTGGGACTTTCTAAAAAAACTGGGAATAGTTCCACCTCAAGAGCCTGGTATACCACTCCAGGGCATATACCCAAAATATGCATCACCAAACCACAAGGACATTCTCTCAACTATGTTCATAACAGCTTTATTTGTAATAACCAGAAATTGGAAACAACCCAGATGTCCCTGACCTGAGGAATGGATTAAGAAACTGCAGTATATTTACACAACAGAATACTACTCTGCTATTAGAAACAAGGATATCATGAAATTTTCAGGTAAATGGATGGAGCCAGAAAAGATCATCCTGAGTGAGGTAACATAGACCCAGAATGACACACATGGTATGTACTCA